>MCJB01034539.1:2395-74327 GCA_002018475.1 Nicotiana obtusifolia | reverse complement strand
TAATGGTTGTATGTTTCTCACCTTCAGTTCTTATTTACTTTTATTACTCACTGAGTTGGAAGTACTCACTTTACTCCCTGCACCTTGTGTGCAGATTCAGGCGTTAGCGGTCCCTCTCAGAGGTACTGAATACTACTACTGGACCGGAGCTTCAAAGACTACGAGGTAGTTGCCTGCGTCCGCAGCCTCGTAACTCTTTTCTTGTTGTTTGATTCCTTCGTACAATTGTACTTAAGATTATGTAATAGTTATATTATTACTAGGACTTCTCTAGTGGCTCATGACTTTGTGACACCCCGATCTGAGGGCTGTAGTCGGGATGATTGCTATATGATATTTTCCGCAGTTGACTAATATTAAACCGTGTTTATATTATCTTCGTGTTGTTTGAAATGTTTAGCGATGTTGGAAATGGTTTGGCTTGCCTTGTCCCCAAGAGAGGCGCCATCACGACCAGGTTGGGATTTTGGGTCGTGACAGAAAGATACGAAGGAGTTCGTACGCAAGTGTAGCAAGTGCCAAAGGCATGCACCAATGATCCACCAGCCTAGAGAGACATTACATTCGGTCCTATCGCCATGGCCATTCATGAAATGGGGGATGGACATCGTCGACCCTCTCCCTTGTTTACCAGGTAAAGCTCAATTTATTCTTTTTATGACTGACTACTTTTCCAAGTGGGTTGAAGCACAGGCATACGAAAAAGTTAGGGAAAAGGAAGTGATCGACTTCATCTGGGACCATATCATCTGCCGATTTGGGATGCTGTCGGAAATCGTGTGCGATAATGGCAAGCAATTCATTGGCAGCAAAGTGACGAAGTTCTTCGAAGACAACAAGATCAAGAGAATATTATCGACGCCATATCACCCCAGCGGCAACGGACAGGCTGAGTCGACCAACAAAATCATAATTCGAAACTTGAAGAAAAGACTAACCGACGCAAAGGGAAAATGGAGAGAAATACTGCCCGAAGTTCTATGGGCATATCGCACAACCGAGAAAACCAGCAGCGGGGCCACTCCATTCTCCCTAGTACACGGTGCTGAAGCATTGATACCAGTCGAAGTAGGCGAACCAAGCATCAGGTTCCGATACACAACCGAAGAATCGAACCGAGAAGCTATGAACATCAATCTAGAATTATTGGATGAGAGAAGGGAAGCTGCCCTTGTTCGAATGGCGGCACAAAAACAAAAGATTGAAAGGTATTACAACCGAAGAGCCCGTCTTCGATACTTCAACGTTGGGGACTTGATACTCAGAAAAATCACACCTAACACTCGAGATTCGAACGAAGGGAAGCTAGGACCAAACTGGGAAGGGCCCTACATTATCTTGAAGGTTACCGGAAAGGGATCTTACAAGCTTGGAACCATGGATGGAAAACAGCAGCCGAACAATTGGAACGTGAGCCACCTGAAACGATACTATTGTTAAGGTAAGAAATTTCATTTTTCATTTGTTTGTTTTATGTTACTAACATCTGCAGGTATTGAATAAAGTAACCTCAAGCCAGGAAGCACAGGACATTAGGACTGAAAGCACGCGTTGCACTCTTTTTCCCTTCGACCGGTTTTGTCCCAAATTGGGTTTTACGGCAAGGTTTTTAACGAGGCAACTAGGAATTGTGCTAACTTAGATCGGTCGCTTCGAAGATAATAATATTTGGTGCACAACTTCGATCGACCTTGAGGGTCTGGAGATTGCTTGTCTACTTCGAATCTTTGCTTAGCTACTTCAATTCGGGGGGACTTCTCATAGATCATTAGGAATCAATGTAAAGGTCAAACGGTCGAAAGTACTGTGCCCAAGTAGATTGACCTACCCCTTAAGCAAAATTGTACAAGCACATGAATGCTAATAAAAGTTCTTTGGCACCGATATTTTGTCTCTGAGCCCAAGGGCCACTTCGATTTTCATTACATTATCAAAAACTAACATTGTCCAGAACTCCGCACGGAAATCAGAGGGGAATAAGACCTATTGAGGCAAACCCCGATTTCTTGAAAGGCCAAGGCCGTATCGAGTTAATAAAACTCGAAGGGAAGTAAGACCCACTTAGGCGAATCCCAATTTATAAAGGACTAAGGCCGAACCGAATTAAATTCGAGGATGATTGGAACTTGCCAAGGCAAGGCCTCGATTCTTTAAAAGGGCTAAGGCCAAATCAAGTCAGTAAAATTCAAAAGGGAACAAAATCTGCTAAGGCAGAGTCCCGATTTCCTAATAGGCCAAGGCCGCATCGAGCTAATGAAATTAAAAAAGAAATAAGACCTATTAAGGCAAATCCGAATTCGTAAAAGGCTAAGGCCGAATCGAGTTGAGATCTGTTAAGACAGATCCGATTTCTTAACGGGCCAAGGCCATGTCAAATTAACAAAATTCGAATAAGACCTATCAAGGCGAATCTCGACCCCCTTTCGAGGCTTAGGCCTTATCCAATCAGCCAATAAGGGAGAAAATCTATTGGGAAATAAGCTAAATCTTAGAGGCAGGAAAGTTTGCAAATTGGAAATTTCAGAACTGAATCAGACAAAAAAGGGAAATTCTTTTATATATACAAAAATAAAGTGTGTTACAAATGAATGAGAATCCTAGAAAGACATATTGTACAACAGGCGAAAATCAGTCAGAATTCTCGGAATCTTCTTCTTCTTCAGGGAAGGCCCGCTTTCTAGCATCGGCTTCGATCTTTGCTGCATCATCGACCTCGGTGGATAGATCGAAGCCTCGAGCTTGTAACTCCTCGAGAACGGAAAGACGGGTTTGGCACTTGGCATACTCAACCAGAATCTTTGAATGCTCTTGGGCAGCCTCAGCATTGGCCCTGTATTGAGCTATCAGATCATCGGCATCAGCTTTAGACGTGGCAATCTCGGATTTTGCCGATTGCAGCTCGTTGACCAAGACATCACGATCCAAAATGAGCGTCTCGACTTGGGACTGAAGTGTATCGGTGCTCTTAGTTAGAGTCTCGATTTTCTCTTGTGCCTCCGAAACTTGTTCTTCCAAAGGGACTACACGAGCCCCGAGGGTCTCCTTTTCCGAAGTCAGCAGATCGGCCTTAGCTCTCCATTCACTGGTTTCTTCCTTGGCCTCGCTCAATGTGGATCGGAATTAATTTACTCGGTCAAGTTGATGCCCCAGCTGGTCGAGTGTTTTATCATTTTTCCTGCGCAAGAAGTCCAGCTCGGCCCGAAGAGTCGACGTCTCCCCCTCGAGTCGCTGACAACGTGCCTTTTCTTCCCTTAGCTGAAGGAAAGCCTCATGATGAAGCACCGAAGACTACAAATATGAAAGAAAATAAAACGGTCAGTACAGGTCGAAGAGTAAGGTAACAAACACCAAACAAAGCCTGTAAGAAATTTTACCTTATTTGCTGCCTATTGAGCCTCATTGAATAAACAGGCCTCATCCACCGCATCCATTGCAGCCTGATCTTCCTCCGTCACCAGACACCGAAGGTAGCTAGCTATGCCCACAGGCGCGGCCAGAGCCCTAGCATCTTCAGGAATGGCGAACTTTATTATCCTCTCCCGATCAGGATTGGAACTCGGAGCGGGAAATCTATCGACCAACTTGGGACCGATAGATACCCCGCTCGTCTTGGCGGAGGGACTCTTCCTCGGCACTTCAAGCCCGAAGGTGTCAGCCGATGGCACACCGTCAAAAAAGTCTTCAAGGGACCCTGCCGGTACGTGGCCTTTGCTTGGTGTATGCATCCTTGCAGCCCGGGCTTCGTTGAAGGTTGCCTCCCAGAAAGAGGGAGAGTCCATTGCTTCTGGGAGGTCCGAGGTTCCCTGTACTGCCTCCCCTGCATCGGCGCAAACCCCGGTCATCACCCCTGCATCGAGGTCCTCTACTTGAGGGATGCAAGCTTCATCGGTCCTCGGCTCGGGGACTGCCCGAGATGGCTCGTCGCTTGAAATACCAAGGTCCCTATCTTCCTCGGAGTCGTCGCTCAATCGGATAGCCAAGTAGGCAATCCTGGGCTTACGAGCTATGCTCTTCTTCTCGAGCTCAAAAGGACCGGGGACTTCTTTTCTCTTCTTCTCTCCCTCCTTCTCCGAGACAGAGGGAGGGCAGGGAACCTCTCTATCGGGGGACGTCGGCCTCAATTCAGTATCCTTCGATAGACCTGCAAAGAAAGGAGGAAATTAGTTAATAACAGCACTGATCACATAAAGCATGAAGTATGAACATTATCGGTCTCACCGTGATTTTTGGCCTCCCATAGGCCTTTCGATATCTCAAGCCAGACGCGCTATGAGTAGGTCCTTTGAGCTACCACCTTCCGGACCCACTTTTCCAAGTGCTGAATCGCAGCCGGCATTTGAGAAACGGCTGCATCTTACAAAGTGTGTTAGTAAGATATCAAAGGAAAAACAACATATGAGTTTGGATGGGAAAATGATTCTTACGGTTCATGTTCCACTTTTCAGGGAACGACATATTTTCTACAGGGATTAGGTCTGATGTCCTTATTCGAACGAATCGGCTCATCCAACCCCGGTCCTTGTCCTTGTCAATGCTCGAAAACGGGGCTTTGCTAGCCCGGCGAGCAAGTTTTATTAGTCCCCCTCGGAAGACTCGGGGGACTGTATAGATGAAGTAAATGATCGATGGTGAAACGATACCCATCGACCTTACTCACAAAAACACGAAAAAGATGAATTATTTGCCAAACGAAAGGGTGAATCTAACCCAGTGTAACATTGTACCTTTTGCAAAAGGCGACAATAATGGGGTCCAAAGGTCCCAACGTGAAGGGGTAAGTGTAAACACTCAAATAGCCCTCCACGTAGGTGGTAATCGCCTCGTCTGGAGAGGGGACTACCACATCTTTGCCAACCCAGTTACATTCCATTTTCACCCTATCAAGGGTTTTGCTCGTGATTGAGCTAATATACCTAACGACCGGTTCGCCCCGGCCCGGCACTGAGGAAGCCTTCTCTACCTTAAAGTCGGAGCCGATTGAGCATCCGACCGGTACGAAAGCTTTTAGAGGAGGCTCTGTCGAAGTTCCCTCAGCAATGACAGGCTCGGCCTCTTCAGCGGGTTGAGAGGAAGAAGGTTGTTGCTTCTGAGGAATAGATTTAGATGTTTTCGCCATTGAAGTTAAAGAGATGGAAAGCGAGTAGATGCAAGTGTAGAAAGAGAAGTATGGTATTCAAATGACACAAACTTGAAAGTTGAAGAATGAGGGGGCTATTTATACATTTCAAAAGCGGCGGTTTGAAACACGAAATGAGAAAGCATTAATTGGTATTTGCAGGGATCACAGGGTTTGTCGCCAGCTGGTACACGAAAAGACCTTTTTCATAGTGGCCATGTGCGTCATCATGCTGCCGTCATTCATCAACAAGACGTTTTGTGTTATCTGATTTGACGTTTCGAATTCCGTGTCGTTCACTATAAGTATGTCTCCACTTAACCTAATCTTGAAAGGGGCGGCTCATATATATTATGTTCTTTTGGTAAACATGATTTTATTGATCAGCAATTAGCAAAATATACAGAGACGGAGCGGGACATGAATCTTACCTCCCCAAAAAAGTACATGTACCTAGTCTTTGTGAAATATGTACTATAGGTACCTAGGAAATGGTAAGTGATTAGATGGTGTTGATTCTCCACAGTTGGTGTTCAAGTGCTTCTAAATGTGTAAAGCATGTCCGACCTAAGTTGATGCAATGACTATCTATCTTATAATATGGGTAGATAGTCATATGTACAAAAACAATGGGAAGTAAGTCTAGGTCGACTGTACAAAAAGCTTTTGTTTCTAGTCCTACTGAGTGAGTAAGTGTTTTTTCCTTTGTGGCTCTGAGAAGGCTTTTGTCAAAATGTTGTAGTTCTGTGATAGGTGTGTCACGAGACATGGATGAGAGCTGTTCCCCTTTGTTATGACATTGGTGGGGATATTCTGGTGAAGTGAGCCTGTTGCAAGGGTGAATCTGATAGATATTATACTGCTGGTTGCTGATGACTCTCTGTGTGATGTTGTTCCTTTTGTCTCTGCTTTCTATTTTCCCTTTGTGTGGTTGCCGGCTAAGTTCCTTGTCTTCATGCTGCTGCTGCTGATATCTGTTGTTGACTATATTGATTGAGTGTCTGTTGTTGTAGTTGGATTTGTTATTGATGCATTTTGTTGATGCTGTTACTCCTGTTGCTTGATTGAGGGTTCTTCTGAAAACTATGATGTTGCTGATTACTTGATGCAATATAAAAAGCGGAAACAAGAAAACAAAAGATAGAAGCAAGACGCTCAATGAACTATCAAGATAACAAGTAGGAACTAGTCTACTTACCTTCTTGATGAAGTCACGGAGTACCTATACGATACGAACAACCCTCAAGACAATATGGTCTTGCAAACTGTTCGATCAAACAAAGGAACAAGTTCAATTTTGAATCACACCAAAATTGGACAAGTTAATTCACACGATTTTTGGGAGCAATGTTGCTGCCGTTTTTTGATTGAAAATAATGTCAAAAGGTGTCAAAATAATGAAGTGTTTAGGCTTATATAGGATGAGCCTTTACCTAACTCAAATAGGAAAAGAATAACTAGTAACCTAAATCAACTAGGAAACAACTACTTAACAAAAAGGCCACAATTTAGTTAAATTTAAGAAATAGTCACGTAGGACTCCAAAACAAGTAAGAATTAATGTCTTCCATAACTATACAATAATATACGCCAAACACAAACATCACACGCCAAACGCTTGGATCTTCTTCACCATCAAATGTGCAGCATGAAGCTCTTTAGCTTGACTTCTCGTGAATGGTCTTGAAGGTTTAAACGTATCATGATTAGGTTGACCTGCATCATCCTCCCCTTCTTAGGAAGATTTCGTCCTCGAAATTGAACCTTCTTCATATTTCAAAGCAACACAAGGACTCAAGTTAGTGACATTGAATGTCTTAGAGACAGCATAATCATTAGGCAGATCTATGACATAAACATTATTATTGATCTTCTGCAACACTTGAAATGGTCCATCTCCCCGCGGAGCTAACTTCCCTTTCCTATGGTTCGGAAATCTTTCCTTTCGGCAGTGCACCCAAACCCAGTCACCTTTCTTTAAGTCCAGTTTTTTTTTTCCTTTATTCTTCTTGACCGCTATCTTTTCATAAGCATCCTCCAAAGTTTTTCTCACCTTAGCATGCAATTCGAGCAACGCAGCTGCCCCGTTTTCTCCGTCAACGCTAATAACTGCATCTGTCGGCAAAGGAACAAGATCAAGTGGTATCAAAGGATTAAAACCATAAACACATTCAAATGGAGTAATGCTAGTCATGCGATGAACAGTTCTATTATATGCAAACTCCATAATAGGTAATCGGTCATCCCAAGTGCCGGACTTCCCTTTGGTCAAAGCTCGAAGAAGAGCTCCCAAGGTGCGATTAACAACCTCAGCTTGACCATCAATCTGTGGATGATGTGACGTAGAAAACAACAGTTTGGTGCCAAGAGCACCCCACAAACACTTCCAAAAGTGACTCAAAAACTTAGCATCCCTATCACTAACAATAGTTCGAGGTGCACCATGCAACTTTAATACATTAGCAATGAACAAAGAAGAAACATGTTGTGCATCATCACATTTTTTACAAGGAATGAAATGAGCCATCTTAGAAAACCTATCAACAACCACATAAATACTATCATGACCTCCCCTAGATCGCGGCAGGCCCATCACAAAATCCATCGAGATATCTACCCAAGGACTAGTAGGAATGAGTAAAGGAGTATACAAACCATGATTATTAGACCTAGACTTAGCTCTTTTACACTCAAAACGCGCTCCACATATTCTCTCGACATCTCGCCTCATCTTAGGCCAATGGAACTGTTCCTCTAATACAGCTAAAGTCTTGTCTACCCCAAAGTGTCCCATCAAGCCCCCACAATGCGCCTCACGCACCAACAACTCTCGCCACGAGGACTCGGGTATACAAACTCTCCCCTTCTTAAAAAGGTACCCATCATGCCACTGATACTTCTCAATCCGCTGCCCACTAGTAATGGCATCATACACACTCTTAAATTTAGGTCATGCTCATACATAGACTTAATACTCTCAAAATCCACCAACCTAGACGCTAACGTGATAGCCAAAGCAAACTTCCTAGATAGTGCGTCAGCTACTACATTCTCCTTTCCCTTCTTGTAATGTATCACGTAAGGGAAACTCTCAATGAACTCTACCCACTTGGCATGTCGTTTATTTAGCTTCTCTTTACCCCTAAGATGTTTGAGGGACTCGTGATCACTCTTAATTACGAATTCCTTAGGCCATAGGTAATGTTGCCAATGAGATAAAGCTCTTACGAGGGCATACAACTCTTTGTCGTACGTAGAGTAATCCAAGGCAGCCCCTTTTAACTTCTCACTAAAATAGGCAATAGGCTTCACATCTTGCATAAGAACACCTCCAATTCCCACCCCTGAGGCGTCACACTCAATTTCAAACGCCTTACTAAAATCAGGTAATTGTAATAATGGGGCAGAACTAAGCCTACGTTTCAACTCTTGGAAGGCACCCTCTTGCGGCTCCCCCCACACAAAAGGCGTGTCTTTTCTCACCAACTCTGTGAGCGGTGCTGCTATGGTGCTAAAGTCTTTAACAAAGCGTCTGTAAAAACTAGCTAGTCCATGGAAACTTCTAACATGTGAAACAGTAGTAGGAGTAGGCCAGTCCCTAATAGCTTCTACCTTAGATGCATCTACTTCAACACCATTAACACTTACAACAAATCCTAGAAATACAACTTTCTCTACACAAAAGGCACACTTCTTGTAATTAACATATAACTTTTCAGCTCTTAATACTTCAAACACCTGCCTTAGGTGATCAACATGGTCATCTAAACTTCTACTATAAATCAGGATATCATCAAAGTGGACAACCACAAACTTATTAAGAAACGGTTTAAGCACATGATTCATTAATCGCATGAACGTACTAGGTGTGTTGGAGAGACCAAAAGGCATCACCAACCATTCATATAGACCAAACTTGGTCTTGAATGCAGTTTTCCATTCATCACCCGATTTCATACGGATTTGGTGGTAATCGGACCTAAAATCAATCTTAGAAAACACACTTGAACCACATAACTCATCTAGCATGTCATCTAACCTAGGGATAGGATGACGATACTTTACCGTTATCTTGTTGACGGCTCGAAAATCAACGCACATCCTCCAGGTGCCGTCTTTCTTTGGAACCAAGATCACCGACGGTACACGGACTTATACTCTCTCGAACTAGCCCCTTAGTCAATAGTTCATCCACTTGTCGTTGCAACTCCTTAGCATCCTGTGGATTGCTTCGATATGCGGGTTTGTTCAGAATTTGTGACCCCGGAACAAAGTCAATTTGGTGTTCTGTCCCCCTCAACGGAGGTAGTCCACTCGGCATCTCCTCGGGAAACATGTCCTTGTATTCCTGCAAAACAACACTAGCAACACTAGGCAAGGGGTGAACGTTAGTAGAAACTTCATCGTCGCACTCGATCAAATCAGTTCCCTTATCTTCCTCAATCTCCTCGTCACTCTCTACCTCACAAACAGTACAATCATGTTCATGTCTTAGAACCATCACTAGTTCCTTCCCCGGTATTCTTCCAAGTAAAAGTAGTTCTTTCAAGGTTCTCCACTCGGGTACTAAGTGCCTTTACTTCAGCCCATAGCTCGGCTAAAGTAATGTTGGTCACAACCTTTTCTCCTTTTGTAGCCATGTACCTGCAAAAGAAACAAGACTAGAGAATCTGTTAATGTTAGTTAAAATTCTCTCTCTCACTTTTGAATAACTCTCGGATTCACTCAAATTTTTTGGGTAGGATTTCACACTTGTCTTTAAATTGGCTTCCTCTAATTGACCAAGTTCCTTAGCAACCTTTCAAGTTCACAAGATCAATAGTTTTCTTTGGGGTGAGTGAAGTTATGTGACTCGATAGGCGGACAACTTTTTAAGTGAGCACAAGAAGCGAAGAATTATCTACGAAAGTAAAAATTTTGAGTTTTAGCACGAGTTCCTACAAGCTCAAAGATTAGTAATTACTTAAGTAGGGAAATTACCTAAGAATTACTAATTAGAAGTAGTGAAATTAGGAAGAATTTCAAAATTGAAGAAATAAGGAGGAAATTTTAGAAGCTTTCCCACTTTAGTTTGGAGAAGACCAATCCCTCTCCCTAACCCTTAGGATTTTGGGTCCCCCCCCTTTCCTTTTCCAACCAGTTTTCGTCCCCCTTCTCCTTGTCCAACTAGGTTTTCAACTTTTTGAAACTTCTCCCTTTTGGATTGGGAGTTGTTTCGTTCTTGGACTAGAATTAGGGTTTCCTATTCTCCTCCTTTCTCCTCCCCAAATTCGGCCTCGCTTACACCTTTAGGCCCTCTTCCACGTTTTCAACAATACCTTTCCAAGAACAACAAATTAAAGTTCAAGAACTTCAAGAATTCAAGGCAATCTTGTTAAGAAATTTTGAGGATTCAAGAATCTCTTCAAGAATAACGTAAAACTCTTCAAGAACTTCACTTTTAACACCAAGAACTTCAAGATTCAATCGTGCACCTTCAAGAATTTCAACTAGAGTTTCAAGATTTCAAGATTATCGATTTCTAACAATCAAGAACTTCAAGAANTTTGGCCCCCCCCCCCCCCCTTTCCTTTTCCAACACAAATTAGCCCCTCCTCTCCTTGTCCAAATAGAATTTCAACTCCTTGAAACTTCTCCCTTTGGATTGGAGTTGTTTCCTTCTTGGACTAGAATTAGAGTTTCCTATTCTCCTCCTCAAATTTGGCCTCCCTAACAATTTTTAGGCCCTCTCACACGTTTTTCAACCAAAATATTCAAGAACAACAAATTAAAGTTCAAAAACTTCAAGAATTCAAGGCAATCTCGTTAGGAACGTTTGAGGATTCAAGAACCTCTTCAAGAACAACGTAAAACTCTTCAAGAACTTCAATTTTAATTCTAAGAACTTCAAGATTTTCAAGATTCAATCGTGCACCTTCAAGAATTTCAACTAGAGTATCAAGATTTCAAGATTATCGGTTTCTAACGATCAAGAACTTCACGAATCGGTTCAAGAACGTTTCTTTAGCAATCTATCTTCAAGACTTCAATCCCTAGATGATTTAACGACTTCAACCAACAACAATTTTTGATTTTTCTTTCCTCTCCTTTTTTTTTTTGTAAATAAAAAACAAAATTAAAGATAGAACCTAAACTAAGGCACGAAGAACAGGATTGGGATTGTAAGAACAAACCCTTTCTAGGCCCTGATACCAACTGATGCAATATAAAAAGCGGAAACAAGAAAACAAAAGTTAGAAGTAAGACGCTCAATGAACTATCAAGACAACAAGTAGGAACTAGTCTACTTACCTTCTTGATGAAGTCACGGAGTACCTATACTATACGAACAACCCTCAAGACAACAATGGTCTTGCAAACTGTTCGATCAAACAAAGGAACAAGTTCAATTTTGAATCACACCAAAATTGGACAAGTTAATTCACACGATTTTGGGAGCAATGTGCTGCCGGTTTTTGATTGATAATAATGTCAAAAGGTATCAAATTAATGAAGTGTTTAGGCTTATATAGAATGACCCTTTACCTAAATCAACTAGGAAAAGAATAACTAGTTAACCTAAATCAACTAGGAAACAACTAATTAACAAAAAGGCCACAATTTGGCTAAGTTTAAGAAATAGTCACGCAGGACTCCAAAACAAGTAAGAATTAATGTCTTCCATAACTATACAATAATATATGCCAAACGCAAACTTCACATGCCAAATGATTGGATCTTCTTCACCATCAAATGTGCATCATGAAGCTCTTTAGCTTGACTTCTCGTGAATGGTCTTGAAGGTTTAAACGTATCATGATCAGGTTGACCTGCATCAATTTTGTCGCACCTGCGTTGTTGCAGATGCGAGATGTTATGCGCATGTGCGAGGGGTTGGTGTTTTTAGTGAAGCCCGCATATGCGAGACTTTTATCGCAAAAGCGATAGTGAGGGCTGCATGTGCGAGAGGCTTGGCAGAAGGACTTTAAGTCAATTTTTGACCAATGTTTCACTATTTTGAGTTTTGGAGCTCGTTTTCATTATTTTGAGTTTTGGAGCTCATCTAGAGATGATTTTGGGGAGATCTGCATCACTACTTTGTGGATGAGAAATTCTCACTTGGATTTGACTGTATATCTTGAATTCCCATGGATATATACACTTTAATCATGAGATTTAGGAGAAAAAATTGGGTGTTTTGCCTACAACTTAAGAGGATGAATTTTGAAAATTTGAGGGTCGATTTGAACTTGGTTTTGGAATCTTATCATATATTGCACTCGTGGGGTAATGGGTAGTTGGTGTAAGGCCCCGTAAAAGTTCTCCAAGGATTTGAGATTTTATGGCACCCAAGTTAACTAATGTGTGTAAACAATTCTGCGCAGTACGGACTTTTTTGGGCTGTGTGATGCATTGTGGAGTTGGTGAAAAATTTGCAGAATATGGCATTTCTAGGGTCCATTATGCGACCGCAGAACCATCACGGATTGATCTAGGAGACGCTATATTTTGAGGGCCAATTTTCGGTCCAATGTGCAACTGCAGATCCGTTTCGCGAACCACATATCCATCACACATCAGCATGGAAAATTTTGGAAAGAGATTCTGCGGTCTAATATGAAATCGCGAAATTGATCCGCGGACCGCAGAATCGGTCGCAGACTTGAATGGGTCAACTTAGATTTTGGAGACTATTTCGCGGTCCAGTTCGCGAACCGCACATCCTTTCAACGGCGCATTCTGCGATCACGAATTTGGTTCGGAGGATCATTTTTGAGAATTTTCTAACCCGAACCCATTTTAATAAAAGGCATCCTGGGTCATTTTGGAAGGCATAAGCAGACATTTTAGAGTGAGGGGAGTAACTTAGAGAGAGAGGGAGAAACTCCAACATTTCTACTCTTCAAATTCTTGCTCAAATCTTGGGAATTCAAGAAGGTAAGCTCTCAAGTCTTCTACTAAAAAGGTAAGACCTTATCCCTAGCTCGCATGCAATGTCCTATCATGCCTTTATGAGTAAGATTTTACTATTTTGGGGTTTATGAGATTGTAATTGAAAGCCTAAGACCTCTAATTCATAAGTTGGGGTGTATAAGAAGAATGTGAAGTGTGGTTCTTGATTTGGGGGTGTGTCGTTGGGCATGCATGTATCGAAGAAGGTGATATGGAGGTTCTTGGACAATCATGGATAGATTGCCGTTTGAAATTGGTTGTGGGGTGAAGGAATTTCATTACAGAACCTCGTAGTCGAATTTGCACACTTAGTGTTTGATTAAATGCCAATAACGGCTAAGCCTATGAATGCCTCCCTAATACTTGTTCAATTTTGTTATGTTTCTATAGATTGAAGCTGCCAAGAGTAGAGGAACGTTGTTGTAATTCTAAGGAAAGCTCAATCGAGGTATGTTGGCTAAACTCCTTTCGCAGAAACGGATTTCATGAATTCCTTTTAAAATCCAAGCATGGTTTGTTCAAGCTCCTACTTCTATTTTCTGGATTGTTTCCAATGATTGATTCACCCAAAGGCTTATGATTTTAAATTCATGTTTCAAATTGAAAATTACTATGCTCTTCTTAAAAAAATTAAATCTAGTATCTAGAGCAAATGCTCCCCGTACAGTGTGATTCTGGTGAACAGTAACGTCGTCGCACCTTAATGCCACAACTCCACCGTCCTGTGATGAAAAGCCACCGGACCAGGCTCATAAAAAGCGCCTTAACATTGCGCACAAACCCCAACAGGGCTCCCCTACCAAATCTAACCTAGCTGCTATAGATTTCAATTGGGTTGGAGATATCACTATAGCAAAAAATCGCCTGGGAGCTTCTGAAAATCCCCAGTTCAGTTTTGTGTCAAATCATGGAACTCCAAGCCGTGGAGATTGTTCTCCACCTAAAAATCTATCATTCCACCATCTTGAGTTTGGTAGATTACTGTTGCTTGAGGCAGCTTTGCTTCTAGTAAGTCTGGGTGAAGGTCTCATTCTGGAAGGATTCTCATGAGAAAGTGTGATACTGTCCTATTCAGAAGCACCATTAACTGCTGCCAATAGCATGTCACAATGCTGATGTTTATCAATACCATCACTGAACCCATCATCCTCTTCTGAAGCCCTATTTAGCTCATCATCAGGCTGTATAGATCTGTACACATCTTCCTGATCTGAAGGTGAATGTCTGTTAAAAGAGTTCATCAGAGCATACTAACTCCTTGGGTCTGGTTCAGGATTTTCTGTAGGTATGTTTGTGTTGGGAAGCTTTTCTTGGTCAGGATGTGCCACTTCCATGTGAGTGTCATATCCATTACCAACTTTACAATTCTCCTCATGGTTTGGAGGATGCCTGTCATTGGGGATGGTATCTGAAAGTAGATCTTAGGAGCCTTATCAGGAGGTTCCTTTGATTGTTCAACTATACTGATACTTGCATTTTTCCTTTGGAGAGCTCTTATCTTTTTCTGAATTGGTTTATTCTTCTGTCTTGTAGGTTGAATGTGAGCATCAAAAACATCATGACCTTTGCCTTTGGCCATTCATTTTACTGCAAGTTGTTCTTCTTCACAGTGATCATCATCATAACGCCATCAGGATCATGAACTTTATCTGATTGTGTACTAATGGTAACAGGGGTTCTAGAGTCATTCCTATGGTCAATGAAAGGTTCTCATGCAAAAAATGAGGAATACCCACCCCTTTTGGATCCCCATACTAAATGGTTAAGGTTTTCTCCTGACAATTCTCCTTTCCTCCAATAACTTCTGCAGTATTCACAGAGTCAACATTAGCAAGGGAATGGGAAGAGAGAGGATTCTGAGCCATAGAATCAGCATCATTCTCTAGGGTAACTGGAGGATTATTAGAGGTAGAGGTTGTCATATCTGTTTTAGCCTTAAGTTGTTTGGAGTTCTCAATTACCTGAGACTGCTTATTTGAGTGCATCAGCTGGTGGTGATATGAGGTTTGCTTTGGTGTATATGTTTGGTGTTGCTTTTTGTTCTACTGTTGTTGTCCCTTGAAATGCTTCCTTTTCTGATTTTTCCATTCATTGTTTGAAGGAATGACCCCTGATATTTTTGTTGTGGTGTAGTATTGGCTTCTTTATGTTGCTGTTCTTTTTGTTTTTGTCCTTGGTTCTGGCTTGTTGATGTTGCCCCAGAAAGATTTTGCTGCTGTTGGTTTTCCCTGATGCCTTCTTGTATGACAGAGTCCTTTTTTCTTTTGTTTTCTTCATCTTTGATTCTAACTGGATAGGATGATGGAGTATGGTTCAAGTGTTTGCAATACATTCAATAATCAGGAATGTTTTCATAATACACTTCCAGCCATTGTCCATCACCATTTACATCTTGGTTCTCATCAAATCCTAACCACATATGACGTGGCTAGGTTTTGTAAGATCAATTTGCATATTGACTTTAGCCACCTCCCTCTTGTTTTTTGAAATGATTCCAGGTCTAAGTGTAAAGCTTTCCCAATAGAAGATAACAACACTGTGAGGTTCTCCATGTAGTACAAATGCCAAGGTAGTTCAGGGATGACTACCGACATTGGAATTACAGGAGAGTCTTTAGTTGGATTGAAGGTAGGTGTCCAGGCTTCAAGCTTCATCATTTGGCCATGTATGTACATAAATTGCCTAGTCCATACAGTGACATGATCTTACTCATTGTCTAGGTCTATATAGACAGTCCTAGCATTGAAGTGTGCTATCTTTACTCCACCTTTCAATTCAGTTTGAGTGACAAAACTTTTTCTGATAACCTCCATTCTAGGCATGGTATTGGAGAACTTTCCAACAATTGTGTATTTGCACCTGACTGCAAGCTTGACCATGTAGTCACTTTTTTTTGCTGAAGATCACAGATGGTTGACCTTGCTTTATTGTGATCCTCGGTGGTGTGAACTCTATAGTTTCAATTTATGCTTCATGTCTTGCTCTCAATAGGGTTATATATGAGTGAGTAACTATGGGTGGTGGTGGCGCAGGAGAGTTGTTCAGTTGTTTGGCCTTAGGGATATGGTCCTGAGTTTGGCTTTTGGTGTTGGTGCTGGGTTGAGTTTGTTTGATTGTTGGATGTGGTATGGGGGCTTTGGTGTGACTGGGCTTATCAAAGTTGGACGACACTTTAGGAAGGTTGTTGTTGCTGGTGTTATGCTGGTTTTTTGGTATAGAGGATGGTGTTGGTGCATTTTTGTTTTCTACCTGTGGTTGTATAGTAAGGGGGTTAACAGTATGGTGGTTTGGGTTTAGTTGGGGTTGTTGTGATGGTAAGAAAGTAGGTGTTTCATCTCTAGACAGAGCATCTACAATGGTTAAACCAGTAGCAGGAAGTAGTGGATTTAAATTATTGTTTTGGCTTGGACTATTACCTGGTATAGTGGGAATGCTGCTCGATTGAAAATGAGGATGCTTTAATGGGTTACAAACATCTTCATCACTTTGTACCATAATCAAGTCAGTAGAATTAGCTTTTGCATTTCCTCGAACAGGTGGTGGACCAACAGTTGCAGAAATTATTTTTTGCAATGTTGTGGCAATTGAACCATTGAAGTCAGGTGGAGATGGATTAGACACATTCTACTTATCTGCAAAAATAGTTTCACATTGATTTTATCCAATTTGGACACCTGTAGCACCATGTGCAACCAACTGGTGCTCGCCGGAGATATTCAGTTGATCGGTGACGACGATTCCGGCGGTGGATTGATTTGAACCCCCACCATTCCTAAATGATTAGTACAATCACTTGGAATGTTAGAGGTATCAGAACCTCTGGAGCTATTGAGAGACCAAAAACACCCAAACAAATCCATAAACTTTCCTTCATTGCTTTGTTGGAACCACTCCGGGACAACCCTCACCTTGATTTCTACCTTAATTACTTCAGAATTCAGCTCTCTATGAACCAAGTTACTACCAATGTCAATAACAAAATTTGGCTCTTTTGGGATCAAGATTTCACTGGCACTTTTCTGGATCAGGATGAACAGCAGATGACCATTGAACCGAAGCATGTTGAACTTGGTGAAATTATTCAGCTTACAGTCATGTATGCCAAATACAAACCGTCATTGAGAGCTCCACTCTGGGAGAATTTGAGAAATAGGTCTACCATATGCAATATTCCTTAGTGTGTAATTGGGGACTTCAATATAATTTCTTCCTTTGGGGAAAGATTGGGGGAATTCACTACCAAATGAACAAACGCATTGACTTTCTAAGCATGATTGAGGAGTGTGGACTGACTGACCTTGGCTTCTAAGGACTTAGATACACTTGGTCTAATGGAAGGGGTCCATGCTCTATTGTGCGGAAAAGATTGGACAGAGGTTTAGTAAATGACAATTGGCTAAGCTCCTTTCCTCTAACTACCATCACTCACTTGGCTTCAACTGGCTCATATCATTCTCCTCTTCTGATGGAGATAAATGTGAGATAAGACTCAATCAAGAAATAATTTAGATTCCTCAACAGTTGGGTAAGAATGAATCCTGTATGCCTGTAGTTCAGGAAGTGTGGAATGATCCTATCAATGGAAGTGCTATGTGGATCGTTCACCAAATGCTCAAGGCTCTTCTAGTGCTTTGAGCAAATAGTCCAGACAGCAATATGGTGACATCTTTCAAAAACCCAAAGAATTTGAGCAAAAGGTCAAAGAAGTAGAAGAAAAATGGGCAGCATCTATTGATCCTGGTGACAGACAGAATTTGCATGATCTACAGGCTCAATACACCAAACACTTGAAATTAGAAGAGTAAGTTCTGAAATAAAAAACTCAGTTGCAATGGTTCAAGGATGGTGATGCCAATTCTAAGTATTTTCATAGCTTGATAAGGGGTAAAAGAAGAAAGCTTTATATTCACAAAATCAAGGATGAAGATGGGGATTGGATCCAGGGTGATGAAGCAATAGGTGAAGCAACTACTTTGAAAATCTTTTTACTGAACAAGGGGGCCTCACTAGAGAATATCTTCTCTCTTGTATCCCTACTATGATCACTCCAGAAGACAACACAAATCTAACCAAGGATCCTACTTTAAGTGAATTAAAGGAAGTTGTTTTCTCCATGAATCCAAACAGCGCAGCTGGACTAGATGGAACGAATGGAAAATTCTACCAAGCCTGCTGGGATGTTATCAAAAATGATTTTCTCAATGTGGTTCTTGACTTCTTTGGAGGTAGACATGCCTGGATATATGACAAACGCCTTCTTGGTCCTTCTTCCAAAAGTTAAATTTCCTAACTCTTTCACTGAATCCAGACCTATTAGCCTAAGCAAATTCATCAACAAGATCATTTCCAAGCTAATCTGTTCCAGGCTTGCACCAATCCTACCAAACATCATCTCTGCCAACCAGTCTGGTTTTGTTAGAGGAAGAAGTATCTCTGAAAATATCATGCTGGCTTAGGAGATTGTCCAAGGCATTAAGAAACCAAACACTGGGGCCAATGTTGTTATCAAGCTTGATATGGCAAAGGCCTATGACAGAGTGTCTTGGAGTTTTACATGTATCATGCTTAGAAGAATGGGGTTCAATGAGATGATTATTGACATGATCTGGAGAACCATGTCCAATAACTGGTACTCTGTAGTGGTAAATGGAACCAGGCATGGTTTTTTCAAATCCACTAGGGATCTAAAAGAGGGAGATCCCTTGGCACCATCCCTCTTCATTATTGGGGCAGAACTACTCTCCAGAATGCTCAACAACCTCAACAATGACCAGTTCTTCAATGGTTTTTACATGGAAAATGGGATCCTCAAGTCAACCATTTGAGCTTTGTAGATGATATTATCATATTCACATCAGGTAGTAGGATATCCTTACAGAAGATTATGAGAATTTTAGGGGATTATGAGACTACTTCCGGCCAGTTGATAAACAAGGCTAAGAGCCATTTCATGTCTCCCACTTGTGCTTTCTGTTACAATTTTCTAGGATCTCTCAAATCACTGGTTTTACTAGGAAAGAATCACCAATCACATATCTTGGTTGTCCCCTCTACATTGGAAGAAAAATAATTCTACACTTTAATGGATTGATATCCAAAATAGTGAGTAGAATCAGAGAATGGCACAATAGAATGCTTTTTTATGGAGGAAGAGCTACTTTGATCAAATATGTGCTTCAATCCCTCCCCATTCACCTGCTATCAGCTGTTCACCACCTAAAACTATCATGAAACAGTTGGAAAACTGGCTGCTAATTTTTTCTGAGGCATGGAGAAGGATAAAAACAAATACCATTGGGCTTCCTGGGAGAAGCTATTATATCCACAAGAGGACGGGGGTGTTGGTTTTATAACTGTGGCTGATGTTTGTAAGGCTATGGAATTCAAATAATGGTGGCTTTTTAGAACAAACAAGTCTTTGTGGAGCACCTTCTTGCTAGCCAAATACTGCAAAAGATCACATCTAATCTCAAAGAAATGGCACTCTGGCCAATCACAAACTTGGAAGAAAATTATGTGTAACAAGAAAGAAGCAGAAGCACAACTGGAGGCTATATTCAGGCAATGCAAGTTTTTGGTGGGATAATTGGCTGGGAACAGGTCTTTTAGCTAGCTATAGAACTGAGGGAGGAAGGCCAGGCAACATCACTGTCTCTCAATTCTGGGATTCTGGAAATTGGGATCTTCAGAAGCTCCACAACCAAGCCCCAATTCAAAAAATTCCTGATACCATTCAGATCCCAATCCATTTTTCTCCTCACACCCCTGATAAACCTATACGGTACCAACTACCTCTGGTAAATTCACTTGTGCTTCAGCATGGGAAACAGTTAGAAAGAAGAAACAGATCATCTTCACCAACAAGATGATATGGCATAAGAGAATCCCCTTCAAATGGCCCTTTTAGCATCCGGAGAGCCCTCAGAAACAAATTTCCCACTGATTATAGGGTCATTTCCTTTGGTCAACCTACTGTCACTAGATGTGTGTGTTGCACCAAACCTCAAGCTGAATCTGTAGATCACATTTTCAGTTTGAGCGACTTTGCTAAGGCAATATGGAGGCAATTCATAGGTCCAGCTGGCTTTCCTTTCCAAGCCATGCCTCTTAGATTGCTTTTGATGAAATGGTAGATGCAAAAGAGCAGGATGATGCACATAAGCTTCTCCTGAATACACTCCCAATTATCATTTGCTGGAACCTTTGGAAAAACAAATGTAGTGCTAAATATGGTTCCAAGCAATCATCTATTATCAGAGTTCTATTCTCCATTAACTCTGACATCAACCTTCTCCTCAAAGCCACTTACCCTTCCTTTCATTGGCCACTTCACTGGAATGAACTTTACTCCACAGTTGAAACAACGCAACATCACATATGCACATCACAGGTGACCTGGCACAAAGCTAAGGATGGATTTGTAGCTGAACAGTGATGGAAGCGCCCTTAGCAATCCAGGAAAAATTGGTGCAGGGACAATTATTAGAGATCATCTGGGGAGATTTATCCATGCCATAGCAAGTCCACTTGGAGAAGGAACCAATAACATGGCAGAAATCGAAGTAGCCATTATTGGCATGAAGTGGTGCCTGGAGAACTGCCACTTCAAAGTGCATTTAGAAGCTGACTTTGCACTACTTATTCATTGGATCAACCATGAATCTGAGCCTCCTTGGAGTTATACACCACACCATCATCACAAAGCTACTACCATCCAGCAATCTAAATCACCTTCAATGTTTCCGAAAACCAAAACACCACCATCATACCAGCATTTCTTCAGGAACCAGTAAACACAAGAACTGGATGCCCACCCATCTAACAGAAATGTCTTGTTTTTCTCTAACCATGGTTTCTCTTTTGCAGATACGTACAGTTTAAAACAATTAAAATACCCTCAATGTGTGGTATTAGTACTTATAGTGCTCATCCTATTGAGGGTGTATCAATTTACTAAAGCTAGTAGCATCTACAAGATTAAGCATAATCAGCTCCAATACCTACTTAAAGGATTTACATTAACTCATCAACACCAGCTTCCTGAAATCCACCCTAGCAGCTGGTACCTCCAAAACAAATCTACCCCCAAAAATCACAAGAACCTGGGCACATATATCATCACCTCAATTCAGTGTTCAAAGAGCAGCAACTCAAAAGACTTGCAGCTCACTGTTGTCAATGCCTACAACTCCCCAAAGATGAACACTGACCAACCCAAGAACCCTTTATTTCTAACTTGTTTGTTGCTTTTTACAGGTATAATAGACAGATTCAAATTATTGATGCACTTGCAAAGTGTGGTATTAGTATCTCAGATGCTCAATCTCTTGCAAGTGTACCAATCACCTTGGGTCTGTCACAAGAATTCTGCAAATTTATCACAACAGACAAACATTTCTGGAAGGATCCTTCAGAGAATCCTCAGGTTTTTCAACCCACCTACACAACTTATTACACCAACATGCAGCTCTCAGAAGGACACTACTACACAAACCAGGACCTCAACACCTAATCACCAACATCCAGCACCTTATGCGTCAACTCATCAGCAGAAAGTTCCTGCTCAATTGGATACTTTCAAACAATAGCGCCAACTTGCTTTCTCTGCAGGCACTTAGCAGGACATACCTAGGGACCCAAACCTAGTTATCCTGCACTTTATCAGCTCACAGAAGCAGAAATTTAAAGAATGCAGCAGCTCATTCAGGAAGGATGTTGTGTATGAAAGTCCCTACTCCAGGTCACCAGTAAACCTGCCTGTTACAAAGTATTCTGGATGAAAGAACTAGGAATCTGCTCATTCTCTTCTGTCGAAAACATCATATAGCAGCAGTAATTTTGCCCAGTTACATGGGTCATTTTGATAGCTATCTTCGACTTGGCTTTCTTTGGCCTCAATGTCAGAGCCAAGTTGAAGATAGTTTCTATCACACTCAACTGTTTTTTTCCATACTCCATAGGTTGAATATACATCTACTCTAGATGTAGGTCTTGTTGTATATGGAAGATGACCTTCCTACTCATCTGTTTAGTTGATTTCGGATCATTTGTGCATTACTGTATAGTTGACCTAGACTTATTTCACATTATTTTGTATACACAATTATCTATTACTTAAGAATAGGCAATTGGTACATTATCATAGGTCTAACTCATCAAATTTCAGGATTCACTTGGTCATCACGCTTGGATGACCAAGTGTATATCCGTCATATTTTTGGAGGTAAGGTTCATGTCCCCCTCCTTTGTTGTACTTTTTTATACATACATATATATATATATATATATATATATATATATATATATGAAAATTAACCCTAGGTGCAACGCCTAGTGGAATTTGCCTAAAAATAACTATGCTCTTCTTTTGTGCTTATTTCCAGTATGTTTTGAATTTTTACATGCTTATGAGTTGAAGCTATGGTTTTTCTCAATATTTCGAATGTCTTTAAATGTTCTAAGATGATCTATGGCAAGTAAAAAAAGGGAAATATGAAATGTGAAATGCGGCCATCATGCCAAGAATGATGATTTACAAGTGTGGCCAAGAGTGCCAATGAAAGGAAAGGAAGTATGAAAGGGTATGAAACGGATATGATTCTTTTATATGATAACTATTTTTGGGAGTATTGTTAGGTCGCCGAGGAAGGCTGGGTTATAAATGCTCAAGCCCAAAACTACACGTGCCGGTGTAGAAATTGATTGAGGGACAAATTTTCCTTATATCATATTGAGATTATTCCCCTTGATTAGAATGAGTTGATAGATAGCAAAGACCATGTCTACCCACACGACATTGGGTCGACACAGGAGCCTCGTGATAGAAATACGTTGCAATTGCACTAGCAATTTCAGCAATAGTACAAAGTGTTCTGAATGTGTTGAAACTCACCTGAGCCCCTCAAGTATGTTTTCTAATCCAAACACCCCAACAAGTATAAAAATACTATATGGACTTATCCAAGGTCTCAAAACATGAAACAAATCGCATTAACTTAATTCGAGGACTAAAGTCAAATTAATGAACTTTAAGGTTCCAATTAGCATGCAAGTGTTCAAAACCCTATAGAGCTTTTCGGGACCCAAAACATCCATACTTGTAAGTCTCAATCATCATACCATCCTATAGGGAAGTCTCAAATTAGGAAATGATGTGCTAAAACTAAAAATGACCAGTTGAGTTGTTACAAAGCAAGGTAACCAACTCCATAAGCAGAGAGCAATCGAGAATGAAAGACTAGCAAAGCTAGAGTTGATGATAGAATATTGTTGAAAGTAAAGAGAAAGTTGAAATAATGTTGCAAGGACATGAGGATTAATCAACTCTAAAGGAAATCCCTGAGAGCAAGAATAATCCTTATTCGATGATTGTAATTCTGAGAAAAAGGAAGAGCTTCCATACCCCTATCGAAAGAGAGAAAAAATATTGTAGAGATAAGTAAATACACGTGTATAGAAGATAAAGAAGGTAGGAGTAAAAGAAACCGACAAGAGTAACGAGGCAAAATTAAATATACAACATGACACAAAAGAGAATAAAGAGTTGGAATTAATTAGAACGCATTTCCCTTTTTCCATAAAGATTGAAGAAGCAATAATAAGAAGAGCAGATTTGACTATTCACCGAGAGAATACGACAAGTCAATATAAACATATCCCTCCTCGAAACATTGCAACAGTTATGGGTATGTTATATATCTGAAGGATTTGTTGAAAAGGAGAAAATACACTTCAAAAACATAAAATATAGTTGACCCAAGAATATAGTGCCACAATCTCAAGCAAGGTTGCTTTAAAAGGTAGAAGAACTAGGAACTTTAAAGTGTACTTTGCACAATTGGAATGTAAAAATTTGCTAAGACTCAGTGTGATTTAGGAGCGAGGTTCCTATTGGCAGATAGATCGGTGAAAAGGCCAAGAGGAATAGTAAATGATGTACTAATTCAAGTAGATAAATTCATATTTCCTGTTGACTTTGTTAATCTTGATTGTGAAGAAGATGAAGAAGCACCTTTGATACTTGAAAGATCGTTCCTAGCAATTACCCCAAACATAATTAACTTTGAAGCTTGAGAACTCACAACGTGACTAAATGGAGAAAAGATAATTATAAATTTTTTAGAATCAATGAGGCAACTCATTGGGGAGGAAGACGCTTGGATAGATTATCTGGGAATAACTTAATTAAGGGATGAAGAACTGATACAAAAGAAGCACTAAACCCATTAAGAGGTGCATTGTTAAATATGACCCAAGAACAACTCCCAGGAATATGTGACATAGTAATGGCATTGGAAGGAATGGGCTGACATCCCTGCCCGCATCCATTTGAGAATCTTGATTTATCAAAAAGAATTACACCTGCCACAAAATCATCCATATCAACTTCTAAGAAACCTTATATTCACATGAATTTCATTATATTCAGTTACTCATATGAGTGGAAAGATATATACCTATTACTCTTTATGAATTAGCTATCCAATTATAGTATTAGATATATTTTTTTAAATTAATATATATATATATATATATGTGTGTGTGTGTGTGTGTGTGTGTGTATGTATGTATGTATTAGATAATTAATAATAAATAAAATTCAATATCTCTTACATACAAATATAATTATCACACACTAATGTCTATTTACTTAAGAGCTATTTTATTGGAACAACTCATTCTAGAGAGAGACTCTGACCACTCTATACACTCATCACTAACCAACAAAACCCCTATATCTATGGCAACATCACAACTCCCGACTAAGGATCTGACCCCCTCAATACCACCGGAACTACTAGGTTCCCCTTCTTTGAACCCCCAAAGAAATGGATGAAGATTCCCCACTCATAAACTTTTTCAAAGAGATACTGTTAGAAAAGAATCTATATGATGTCAATTCATATGACCCAAAGTACCCTTTGACTCAACCACAATTTGAGCTGAATGTAGGGAATATACCTATCCCACTCTCCAGTGAAGATAAAACTAGCTTATACCATCCATAGATATTCTCCCAGATTATAAAACTATTTGGGAATAAGATATCTCACCAAATGCTCAGAGCAAAACTCACAGAATCATGGAAACCAGCTGAACCCCTTATACTCATCGATCTTGACTAGGATTTTTTCGTTACAAAATTTAGTCTAGAGGAAAGTATGAATAAGATCCTACATGAAGGGCCATGGTTTGTATTCGGGCACTTCCATCCGTTAGATGATAGGAACCAAATTTTGTCCTCACTGAATCTAAAGTGTCAATCACATAGGTATGGATCAGACTGCCGCAATTGCCAACAAATTCTATGATAAATCCATCCTGCAACAAGTGGGAGGAAAGAGTAGGAAAAATACTAAAAATTGACATTTGTACTTCATCAACATTGTTGGGTCGTTATGCCCGAATCTATGTTCAAGTACCAGAAGAAATACCAGTGAGCTTATCTGTAATCATAGGTACACACACCCAACCCATTGTCTAGGAAGGGAAAGGAATTATATGTAAGGGATGTAGGAGATTGGTCATACCATGAGGAATTGTGAATACCTATAGTCAAACACACCCCCTCATAGGAGCAAGTCCAGCATATTAACAACTATACAAGAACAGAAGGAGATTCAGAATAGCACACAGTCTCATTCCCAAGAAGCAAGCGAAACCAACACAGAGGTGGTCGCAATCGGGAAAATTCTCCGGCTAAAATAGTAGAAGGCAACATTTTGCATGTAAAAATGTACTATACCTCCATAGGTAAGTTTTTTTATACCCAAAATTATAAATGTATGGGAAAATTCCACAATGCCCCAAACATGCATGATCAAAGGGGCCAATTGAACACCAAGAAAGGATCATCTGAAAATTGGAATGCAATGGACCCTCAAATGGGCCAATCCTCTATACGCCCAAATACTTATGCGGACACTCGCCCACCACGATTAGCATCACATGATCCAAATCCAAAGGCCAAAAGGCATCTTCAAATAGATCACCCACAAAAGATGCCGAATTGGCAAATCCATATTATTATCAAAGCCAACAAAAAGATACCACTTTTAGCATGGAAAAGAAGAAAGGATCTTTACTTAAAAACTATTTCGCTCTACCCAAATCTAGTATTTTCCCACAGAAAGAAAGTCTTTCAATTTTGGAGAAAGGAACCTCTCAACTCCATCCTCTAAAGGCCTTGCAAGAGCCTGAGGAATCCATCAAAATTAACACCATGTTCAATAGTGGAGACTGGGATTTCAATGGTATTTCATATCCCCTCCATGAGTCCATAATCAAAATCATTCAAATCACATTCATCCCTCCCTACACTTCTACTGAGGATAGAATCATTTGGAACCTTATCAGTAATGGTCTTTTCACTGCAAAATCAACCTACACCTTCATTGACTCCAATTGGGAGCCAACTGGGAGAGAGGAGGACCATTTTGGTTGGATATGAAAGCTCAAAGTTCCCAACGAAATGAACTTTTTTACATGGCTAAACTCTTCTGGTAGAATCTGTCAAATGCTTGTACCAACCAGGCATGCATTTCTTTTCTCTCCTTCTCTTAGTCCTCGTGGATCTACACCTGGAATAAGTTAAAAACATGGAGTTCAATAACAATGTCCCATGGAAGAATTTTTTTTCTCTTTTTGTTTTTGAAATATTTGGCTAACTGAAAATCATAATTTGTTTGATTAGAAGAAGAATCCAGTTTCTACGAACCAAGCGATAAATAAAGCTGTAGAATACTACCATATGGCAGGTCACCATGGGGTAAGTGTTGAATCAATCATTTTCACTTGAAGTGGGAATCACCAGGGATTTTTAAACTTAAGACAAAATG
This sequence comes from Nicotiana obtusifolia, assembly GCA_002018475.1. Classification (NCBI taxonomy): domain Eukaryota; kingdom Viridiplantae; phylum Streptophyta; class Magnoliopsida; order Solanales; family Solanaceae; genus Nicotiana; species Nicotiana obtusifolia. Next base: position 47,441 of record MCJB01034539.1, on the reverse strand, counting down.
GTGCTTCATCAACTAATCCAGGAATAGGAGGGTTAGGAGGAGTCTTTAGAAATAATACAGGGGACTGGGCTGTGGGTTACATGAAAGGCATTCCTTACACTACCAACACAATTGCAAAACTTCTTACACTAATGCACGGCCTGAAGATTGTCATTCAACAAAGAATGATCCCTTTAGAAATTATTACTGATTTTATATAAGTAATAAGGATGCTCATAGAAGGCCACCTTCCTTATAACTCTATTGTTTGTGAATGCAGGTCACTGATGGAGCAACTGAGAAATCCAGCAATAAAGCATAATAATAGGGAGCAGAACCAAGTAGCGAACCTCTTTGCCAAGGAAGGAGCTAAAAAGCAATTTTTTGAACGGCTTGAAGTTTTGATAGTTTCTCCGGTGTTTGCAAATGATACACTGTGAACAGACATCCTAGGAACTATATTTACTAGGAAAATCAAAGTCTGTAGTAAGTCTTTTGAACAATGACCCCATGTTAAAAGAGAGCAATCTCTCATACCAAAAAAAGGTCGATTTATTATCCATTTAAAGAAAAGATATTTAATTTTTATTGTTAAATTTATTTTAAGATAAAAAGAATATCCAAATATGTAATTGCACATGTGCAACCATACATAACACACAGACTTATATTATAATTACGTTATGACAAACAAACAAATGTATTATTAAGTATCCTTTCAAACATGCTCTTAAAGTGAAGACCCAAAGTTTCACCATCAGCACACAACTCAGCTAACGCTATGACGATTCACGATCAAACATCTGCAACTCCTCAATGACCAAGGTCCATGAGACAAGCATCCAAACAAAGCAAACATACACACCACACCAAGTCAAATGCACCCCAGTTAAGCGGGATTTTACACTCTTGATCATCAACTTTGAACGATCTGTCACATCTTCATGTAGTGCACCAGATACAAAGCATTCAATCATCTCGAACTTGGTCTTTCTAGCCATTACTTCCAATGATTAAAGCCACTCTATGAGAGAGGAGCCAAGTCGCTGCTTTGTCATCCAATATTCCCTATATTGTATCAGAAAGATCATTTTGTACCTAGCGCGTCCTGGATCCACTTTCCTCAAAAGCTAAAACTTGAATGCAACAGCCACTACAGATCGTAAGAACCCATATATCATATCAATATCCGTACGACTATGTTCAAGAAATTCTAAAACCCCTTTTTTAAAACTGTAAACGTCAGAACATGAATATGTATCTGAGTAGTATTATATTACCTATACTTATGAACACTAAAAATTTAACTCTACTCGTCTCAACATCCGACTGTTTTAATTTATTTCAACTCACAAATTAATAAAATATTAAATTCAACAAAATAATACTTACATAATCTCCAAAATATTAAAGAAAATCATAAGCAAAAACTATTTATTTGCTGAGGCACGGTCAAAAAGCTAATAGCTCAACATTGAGATAGTAAAGGTCAGCAATGATAGTTATGCAATTGTGGGAGTGTTGTAATGCCGCACGTGGATACGGTCAGTGGTTGTTAGTAGCAATGAAAGTCGTTCCATGGAGGTTGGATGGAAGTAGTCATTAGTAATGGAATCAAATAAGATCACATTAACATGAATTTTTGAAGTGATCACTTTCTTAACAATTTCAAAACTTTGTACAACATTTACGAACGGAATATTTATAGCGATCAATGTCTTAGTAATTTCAAAACTCTGTACAACATTTATGAACCGGACCAATTCAGAAAAATGATTATAAAAGTAAAAACATGCACTTAAGCGTGCTGAAATCTGAACAATCTACATTTGAACCCCCATATGCGGAAATGCCTTAATAACACCAGTGAATTCTAAACTCTTACAGCATCAACATGGACGCAATGGATTTGGATACATACATCTGCTACTAAATAGTACTTGGCATCCATAGAACCTAGATGATGTGCACTATTATACAAGACATCTAAGCAATTTGTAATTTATTTTCATCGGAAGCTAGTTATTATAGTAATAATATATCATTGGCAATCCATGGAGTTTGAATCTTCCTGTGGTCAAAGGACACAGATATCAGGTAATCAATTTTTGAGTCAAACTTAAAATGGATCAACGAAAGGGAACCTAAATTTAAATATCTCTTTAATTTATAGTCAACTACATCATGTGACCAAGAATAGATGAATCTCATATATATTTCCTATAATCATATCATACCTGCAATGAACCAGAAACCTATAAGAAAAGGCAAGTATTATTTCAACTCCATATCATCGCAAAAACATCTCTACAGCTTTGAATCCTGGGACCGCCAAATTTTCATGAAGGAACCAACCAAAATCCTAACTTCATACCATAAGCTGTGTTCCGAGTATTCCCTTTTCTTTAAATATTATTATTATCAAGTAAATCTAACCACTACAATGTTTAATCCTTCAACATGAGAATAAGTAGCTCGACTCTATCATCTAAAATGCTCCGCGACAATAGTGAACAAGGGTAAAAACTAGATACCGCAGTGGAAACTGGTTGGACAGTGGGGAAGTTACACTTATAGAAAGAGTAGCTCATGGCTAATTGACATGCTTGTTACTCTTACCGTATCACAGATTACAATAAACACATTATACAAGTAGCTAAGCCCTAGCACCAGCAGCCTCTGTAAAGCAACATACTACATAGCAAAAGCTCAAAAATGCCTTGTGACATTTAGAGTGCCGCACCGAGTGGACTTTTTGTGAAGGAAGCATCAATTTTTGTTGCTTCAAATTATGCCATAAATATGCCTGTTTACAGCCAAGTTCGTCGGTGAATTTCCAGCTATACACAATCAATCTATGTTATAACATTGATGAGACACAGCCAATCAAGATTTCTCTTAAAATATCATTTGTGTTGCTATTGAAAAGACAAATGCTGCACGCAACGGGGCACTTGTTGAATTCACAACTAATGGGATTATGTTTGTACCTAAAAGAATCTAAACACTTACTAAGCAATGACCAACATTCAAACAATTATGCCTACACTAGTCATAATAGGATAATCACCAAATCATAATTTATTTTTATATTTTATTTTAAAAAGAATCTCCAAACCCCACCGTCTCTGAGGGTGGACACTGACAAATGTCAGCTTCCACATAGAAGCTCCCACATGCATACTGCATGAGACAAAAACACTAAGGCACCCTTGAGTGTAGCAGCTAATACCTAAACTCCAAAATAGAGCACAGCTAAAAACACTTCCAAATAATTACTCAACTACAAGAACAATGTATTAAACAGATGTCTAAGAATGTTAAAGGAGGCTAATGAAAAGAATATGATCCAGCAGATTACCAATTCAACCAACAAAACACTACATATGCCGATAAACAAGTTTTATACATCAAGCATATCCTTACCACCAAAAAAGTTGCAGGTAAACTGTTCTGCTGAAGAGTCAACCTTTTATCTCTTCTGCCTCGCCCAAAAAAGACAGGTTGAATGGAAAAGATCTATTGTAGAAATTTCAATCAGAAGAAAATTAACTTCAAAATGTAGCCCCAGAGAGAAAGATAAAATTTTGAAATAATAAGAAACTATTTCCCACATTTGCGACAACTGATTAACCAGTGAAACAGCAGAGCATTGCTTTAACTTGCAAAGAAGAAATAAACAGAGAACCTAGTAGAAAAGAGGTTATGAAAAGAGGAACATAAACTAGGGAGGCTCCAAGTAGTCACACTACCTAAATTTCATACTATTGCTACTAACTTTTGTTCGAATAACCAAAGGGTAACATTTTGTGGGCAAACATAATCACGTCGTTATTATTTCTTTAGGACTAAACTACATATGTCACATCACCAGTCTCAGGAAAGGAGAGCGAAATAAGCAACCTAGATTGACAATTAAGCTTGCGCAATAGGCAGACCAGCTTAAAAGACCAAGGCAGGAATTACAAGATGGATGGATTAAGAATCATGAAAACCAGGATGTGTCCCCGAGACATGAAAGAACATAAAAAAAATAAAGAACTGCTGGGAAGTGCTAAAAGAGATAACACTAAAAAAGCCTCTGCAAAATAAATAAATAAATAAGTGCTATGTGTCACGATCAATAAGAGAAGCTTCTCCCTACCACAACTCACATTTTACGCAATAAGCATTTATTCAAGAACAAGCTTTAACTATCTACTTAAAACTGATTCCCTTCTAACAAAATTTCATTTTCATGTCATCTGAACTTGGTGGATTTTAGTCTAGAGCATAATCGTGTCTTTTCATAGTTTTTCTGGTTGGCCGCTAAATCATCATTACAACATTGTGAGTTGGTGACAAAACTGAGACACCACATTATCTTAATCACCTAAACAAAGAGGATCCAGGACAACATTTACCCACTCTTGAGTCTGAACTCCAACTGCCCCTTGGTCAAAGCTCAAAATTGAAGTATAAACTTAAAACAAAGATAACTATGGTGGAGTCCATTTATCTAAATAGGTAAACCAGATAACTCAATTTCTAGGAAAATACTAACTCAGAAGAACATCAAAGTCTACAACCATAACATCAGAAAAGAGGAAGAAACTGCATTAAAATCTTCCATACAAGCCCCCTCCCCTCAATCAAGAAAAAGAGCAAACCGATACCGACAGTGTTAACCGACGGCCACCAGCTGTAACTTTACACGATATAATATAGTTGTACCAATCTACCAATCTAATGGATGCTATAGTACAGTATTTTAACAGCTTAGACATAGACCTGTCATATATGGAACAGACACCATACAGCATGCACACAAGACAGTGCTCACTGAACTTCAATGTTAAGACCGGGAAAGCATCTTCAAGCAATGAAAAGAATGTCTTACCAATTAGTACGCCTCAATCGCAAGCTAGCTGGGATCGGCTATTAAGACCGTCATATGATTTCATTCCATTTAAACCCATTTCATTCCAGTGTTCAATAATTTAGACTCTAGCCAATAGAAGTACATGTCTAAAAACTAAGATGGTAAATTGTAAAAAACGGGAGTTCCTACTTCTATCTTTCTGCTTTGATGAGTGGAGGTTATATTTTTATCGCTGGTTGCTAAGTGCACAATACATTCATGGATCACATCTTTTGTCTGTGTGTCTGCTTTTTTTTTTTTTTTGTTTGGATAAGTGTGCTTCGCTGCTTTATGTAGTCACTGCAACCCAAAGGTGGCATAAGAATCCCTCTTAAGCGTAGTGGATATTCAGCTCACCAAAAAAGTAAACTAGATTTCCAATCTATGCCCAGCAAACTGCGCTGTCAGGGCCAAAACTGACCTTCACGAACTTTTTTTTTCCCTTCTTATTTTTCCAAAAATCCATCATCTAATAGATTGTAAACTTTTGGTTAGGAAGCAGATAGCAGGACTACTTCTATACCATTCTTTGTGGAAAAGTGTTCCTTCTATTGACTAACAAAAAAAGGAATACAGGAAAAAGCTATGATGTGGTATGATTTCAAGGTTATTATTCAAGGATCAGTCTTCACTATCCTATATCCAAAGAAGTACCACAACTAGTTATTATTTCTTTCCGGAAGCATGAAGGAGCATTAGAAGATAAAGGTAATCCTAGAGCATACATTTTATAGAAACTCTCATATGTACTGAACAGCTGAACCTACTGCATAGCAACATTTAATTTCGCAGGAAATATTTCCCTAAACTAGATTGCATAAGCAAGAAAGTGCATTAACATAGCTACAAATCCACTAGGACTAAGTTGACATAAATCGTCCTGATATGGGAAAAGTAAAATTTCAAAACCATAAGCAAAACAACTTAACTGCCACAGAAACTTCCAATCCAAAACCATCTCCAACAACAGGGCAGCAACCTGAAATGACAAAGCTAGGATAAAAACCCCCCAGAAAAGGAAGAAAGACACTGTAATTAGCACCTACATTTCAATGCAAACCCCCGATTGAGAGCTTAGTTACAACCATCAACCACTGCCTTCCACTTCCTGTTTACCATCCCAGACTCATGCTTTTCTACCACGGCCCTCGAACACTGCCTTTCTAGGCTTGCCTTTCTCTTCAACTGCAGCACGATCACTAAAAGTCCTACAAAATGGTAGCAGATGGAATAACAATCTACACGGTGGAATTTGCCATTACAAAATCTACAGAACACTCACTTCTGTTTCTTTCGGTTTTGCTCCTTGATAGTCCTGACCGTATCCATAGCCATATCCTGGTGCTCTCTTGTCTGTGAATGCATATCTAGGCCCTCAACAGTTTCACAATCAACCTTGCAAATGCGGCACCACCCCATGCTCACGGGCTTCCTCTTTCTTGGTCTATTAAAGGAATCCATATCACCCTGAGAAGTTGTAGTTAAAACAATTAATAAAACACTACTCATTTCATGCACATAATGACCATCACAAGATTGCCAGGCTATAAAGCTCAATTTTCAAGAAATAATATACTAATGGAAGGAAAAGAACAAGAAAATTACAGGATTCATAATGTAACACTTACCGCATAAAGTCCATCATTTGGAAATCCTGGGACAGGATACCTGCTCCTAAAGCCAGGCTCCCCAAACCGTGGTATACCAGGTTTGTTGCGTCCAACTTGTTCACCAAAACCAGGAAAATCACCAGGCCCTGACAACTCCCCCCTATAAGCACGGCCAGCAAAGGTACCAAAGCCAGCAGGTTCAGCAAAACGTAAATGACTTGGTAATTTCTGAGGATCCAAAGGCTCAAGATGATGCAAATGATTCGGAACGTCTTTTCCAAACATATCACCACTATGGACATGGTTGTAAGGACGAATAAAGGTAGGATGCTCGGTACCTCTCAAGTCCCCAAGACCATCAACCTCGAGTCCATGTGAGTGGCCAGGCAAAGGTTGGAACCTACCATCAGAGAATAAACCACCAGCTTTATTGGAAGGAAAATTTGATGGTTTAGGCCCTTCAATATCTTCAAAACCTGAGTGACTTCGAAATCCGCGCGGTGGAATGTTAAAGACCTCCCCATCAGGATTTCGGGCAGACATGTAACCCATATGATGCACACTAAACCCAGGTCCTGCCCTTTTTCTATCATCATCATGAGGACCAAGTGGTGCTTCTCTTTCTCCACTGTCCTTGAAATGCATCGAACCAGGAGGATGATATGGTGGCAATAATCTGTTAGGTGGAACCCCAGCACTGACCTCCAATTTTGATCCAGAATCATATACTAATCCGCGAGGTGGCTTGTCAAGTGGCCGTGATGCTGCATCAACAAGTTCATTATTTAATGTAATCATTTAGGAAACTGATTATTTTTCTTCTGACAAAATAAATGATTATGGAAATTGTTGAATATCAAATTCCAACTCACCTTGATCATGAGGCACTGGTAAAGGACTTAAATGCTCTCCCATAGGCGCCTTCAACCTTTTATTCCTAGCTGATTCCATACTTCTAGATTGGCCAAATGGAACCTTTTCAAAAGACCCTGGCGGAAACGGGTTTGGTTGATTTCCATCAAACCGATTACTTTGATTATGGAACATTTCAGATTCTGCTGGATTAACTGAGTGTTGTGTTCCACTGGGAATTTCAGGACCACTTAATGGTGCTCTTCCCATTCCCGTTATCCCCTCTCGGTAATCACCTGCTGGAGGAAAATGACCAGGGCCTCTACCAAAGGGTGTTGTAGAACCTGGACCAGGTATAGCACCAACGGAGGCATTACTAGGCTGCTTCAGGAATTGTGGATGATGATCACGAGAATTCAATGGCTGACAAGACTGGGGCGCATCCCCTGAAGGCATCATTGCAGTGGAGGGATACCTGGGAACTTGGGCATGAGGAGCACAGCCTGGAGGTGGCATTGGTGGTATTATCATAGGACCAAAAGGCCTTTGTTGAGAAGATGGTCCAGAGTTTGGTGGTGGCATCTCATGCGCATACTGCTGAAAACCCCCTCTGTCAACGGCAACGTCATGTGAATTTCTTCCAGCGTTCAGATTCTTAATTGAACCATCAGCAGCATCAGATGATGCATGGTTTGCCAAAGACTTGTCCAGTTCTTTTGGAGCATCATCATAGGCATCTTTCTCTGGTTTAACTGTTACATCAGCTGATTTGTTAGCAGATCTAGGCGCCAAAGAATTCTCATTCCCCTCTTCCTTAACTGTTCTTTTGTCCATAAGCTCGTCCGAATCACCCTTATGAACATGAATATCACTGCTGGCCCTCTGTATATACTCATCAACAGTTTTCTTAAGCTTCTGTTGTTCATCGTTTAAGTCAGCTTCAAATCTTGGGGCCATTGCATCAGTTGATTTGGCTGCAGAGGAAATTAGATCATTTTGAGCATTATCCTGGAAAGGAACTCCCACTTCTGGCCTTCCGGCAGTTTTGTCAGGTAACTGATCACCATGGCTTTCTAGGGATGAACGTTTCTGCTGATCCATAGACTCAAGCTCTTTGCTCATGTGGTTCCCATAACTTGGATTCAGTTGTGGTTGGCTTGAAGCAGGCTGGACAGATCTGACCTGGGGTGCAGTATTATACCCACCATGGGCCTGAGAAATAGCCTGGACATGATTTTGCATCCCAGGTCTTCCTATATATGTTTGAGATTGTTGAAGCTGTGGGGAAGGTGGTAAGGAAACATTTTGCTGTGGTTGGATATACGTATGCGTATTCTGAGGAACCACACTAGGAAGACCTTGCGGGCGAAACTGAGACTGCAAAGGCTGCTGGTGAGTAAGATGACCCTGTTGGTTTGACTGACTCTGCAATGGACCAGGAAATGCCTGCTGTTGACTGTATTGCTGAGACATTGGTTGTTGATTAGGCTGAACAGGATGTTGCTGAATTAAATGTCCTGCTTGTGGAGCAGGATAAAGTTGAGACTGTGCAGGAGTTTGACCTTGAGAAGGTACCAAGCCCCATTGCTGACTGGCGCGCAAAGGAGGTTGCTGAGGAACCTGACTATGAGTTTGAACTGGAGGAATAGGCCCACTAGTAGGATGCGGACGTATTGGAGTTTGCTGTGTAAACCCTATAGGCATTTGCTGCGTGGGCTGGGGTTGTGGATAGGAATTGTGCCCTGAAACTGCATTGGCTGTTGAATGGAGGGTCTGAGTCTGTCCATGAGCAGATTGGCCAGCCTGAGGGGGGCGCAATTGGCCATGAGATTGTTGATGATGTTGAACATTTATCTGCGGTTGAAGTTGTGAATGAGGTTGATGCACAAACGGTTGCGGTTGGGCTTGAGAAGACTGGGGAGGGTGAACCTGGGCAGGATGCTGCTGATACTGTGGCACCTGCACATTGTGTTGTGAATGAGGTTGCATCGGATAGGGCTGAGGATATAGCGAAGGCTGAGTAGGTGCCTGAGCATGAGAAGCTGGAAATATTTGTGATGGAATTTGGGTATGAGACTGCCCAGTAGGTGGAAGCTGCTGCTGTGGGTTGACTTGAACCTGGTTTTGATGTTGCTGAGCCACAGCTTGAACCTGTGGTTGAGTTGGCCCTTTAGGTAGAGCTTGCATTTGAGGTTGAATTTGAGGTTGAGGTAGAGGATTCAATGATTGCGGCTGGGGCTGGGATTGAGGCTGTGCTGGGATTGGGGTCTGGGGTTGTGCTGGTGGCTGCATGTAAATTGGAGGTTGTTGCTGATACTGTTGGACGGGTTGTTGCTGATAGGGATAGTATTGTTGATAAGTTTGCTGTTGATAAGGATCATATCCAGCATATTGCTGAACATACTGTTGATATTGTTGCTGATACCACTGATCTGAAGTAGGCACACCAGCTGAAGCTGTAGCAGGAGCCTGAGAGCTGGCACTTGTCTGCTGATTAGGATCTTGTCCGTGAAGCAGGGAAGCAGTAGTGCTTTGAGGATTTGGTGTTTGAGAAGCTGGAGTTCCTGAATGAGTTGTCGTTTGATTCGAGTCATCACCGGCAGCAGTGGTGGCTGCTCCAGAGCTAGGATTATCTTGGGCACCGTTAGCTGCCTGCTTTGCAGGATATACACCCTGGATAGAAGATATACTAAGAAATCATTCCTTATAGGAAAAGATGAGTACAACATATGCATGAAAAGCACTCACAGGACAACTCTGGGCATGTTCATGCACTTGTCGATGCACAATCTGGACTCCACATCTATTGCATATAACTGGAGAATTCCCAAAGGAACAGCCAGAACAATGGGAAGTGCATTCAGACAAGGGACCTTCCCATGTGCATCCACTTCTGTGATAGAGACAACGCACTTTAACTTTGCCTATGCTTTCAGCAAGTGTCTTGTCTGACTCAATAAGGGGCTGCAAGAAAAAGTAAATACAACACATTTGAAATACCACGAGTAGCAAAACCATCAGCAATTATCTAAAAGGACAATGTACAGGGAGCTCACTTTAGAGCCTGCTTCAGTCACCAAGTATCCATCATATGGACAGGCCCGGCTCCCATTGGCAACATGGGCCAGACAAGGTTTGCAGTAGAGATGAGTGCACTGTGATTGGAGGGCTTCATTAGGGAAGACAAGAGTGCGACAAACAGGACAGAAATACTCCCCAGGATAGGTATGGATGTCAACTATGCATTCAATATCAAAACCCATATCAAATCAGGAGTACAAAGTCAGTTTCCACAACGCATCCAATGTATTTATGGTTGCCTCTCTGGTAGATGAAAGTTGCTCCCTACGTGCAAACTCCAAAGCTCTTCAAATAACTACACAATTAAAAACATGTCAATAAATGAAACACATATTCAGATAATAAATGAAGGCAAGAAAATTAACAAGTCAAAGCTCAAAACTTAAAAAGCCACAGATCCACCAGCAATTAACTCCCATGCGTTACCACTTGTATATGCTGAATGTAACGGGAAAGGATGCATATATATATACACACACACACAAAATAAGCACAGGCAAAGAAAATTCCAGTGATGCCAATTCCGTAAACCCTGAGAGCTTGTTCTTAATCTAACTTCATTCTTAATCTACCTACTACAAGAAATTACAAGCCTCGATCCGTTTGAATTGGGAAAAATGCACACAGTAACGGAAACACAAAAGTTAACAAATAGACAATGAATCAGTTTCTGGAAGGAAAAAATGAGATTAGTAGAGTTTAGATAGAAGGTATCATAACCTAATCAAATTTCATATATGAAAAGAAACTTTAATATCAGGAGCATGATTAGACGGATTTCAATCCTAAGAAGTATTCACAGATCAAAAATCACTAAACAATAAAAAGGACAGAAACACCACACACGAACATTCACCAGATATGAAATGCAAAGCCCAAAAAAATCACTCCGATACACATAAATAAAGTAACATATATATAGATATAAAAGAAAAAAACGGAAGGGAGATTGCACGCCTTGTGTAGGTCAAAATGAATGCCCAAACTCCAAACCAGTGCCTGAAAATCCTAGGGTTTATCTCAATCAATCAAGCCAATAAAGTGCAGCAAGTGAATTGGAGAGAAAATGGGCGTGTGCGGTGTGGCTAACGAGGAGGAGGAGCAGCAGCAGACTGAATATCAAAATGGCTGAACCTAGCGAAGCGGTGATTATATGTATATATATTACAAATATAAGGAGAAAATAGGCGTCCCCGTTTCGGTTCTTTGTAGACAGACAAATAACGGCGTTAGGGGTGGGTTTAACCCTAAATCATAACGCCACCTTAGGCCTCGGAGATATTATATTATAGTAAGTGTCAAGGTACGCGCGTGTACCCTATACTTGGATGGTTGTTACTTATTGTATTGTATTGTTATTTTAAAATAATATTTATTTTTATTATTTATTATTTTGGAACAATTAAAAGTTCTATTTTATGGAATAATTAATTTGGTGTGGTGAGATTTTTTTTATTATTTTTATAATTATGCCCTTACTTATTACTCCATAATTCTATTTTATCATTTAAATTTTTTTTATTTTAACTCCAAATCTCCAACCTATTGACCTAATTTGTCTTCTTCCACCTTTTCTAGAGTTGGTTTGTCCTTTTTTTTGTTATCCAAGTCTCCGTTCGACTTTTTGTCTCTTTTTATCGTTTTAATTTTTTTTTTTTTGGTGTTGCTAATATTAGTTAACCTTTTTTTTCCAGGTTCTTGCTCTTGTTTCCAAGCTACATAATTAATGATAAATTAGTAGAAAGAGATTTTCTTAAATTATTTTTATATGTAATTCTTAATAAATTTTATTTAAAATAATTACAGGTATTTCAGTAAACTTATCAGTACTGTACGATATAGTCAAACCAACAACAAAAATATTATTTAACAACAGCAGACGATACAATATATTCAAACGTTGTATTCATAAAATGATACAATACAATACAGTACAATACTATACAATACATTATAAAACGATAGGTAACAATGATCCAAACATAGTGTAATGTAAATTTTAAAACAACGAATATATTATTAAAAATATATTTAAATTATAAAATAGAAAGTAATGATAAATTTATATAAGTTTTTGAAAATGATAAATGTCGTACCTATTAAGAAAACTCGATAGAAAAAAAGCTTTACCCACTTTTTTCCTATTTTAATATTATCGTATTTATTTTATTCTTTCTTACAAATTAAGAATAAGAAAGAAACTTTAAGAATACCTAATCCATGTAATTATATGATTGCGTCATAATCTATTTATTTATTATTCTTGTTCCATGAAAACAAAATTCAATTACATTTTATAATTAAATTTTTAAAAGTAAAACTTTGAGAATCTAGATCTATTTAAAAGAAAAAAATTAGCATCTAACATGTCATTTTTTGGTCATTGCCTCCTTTGGGTTTTACTGATTTTTTATTTTTAAAAAGAACAGAAAAAGAAAAAATGGTTGACTCTGGTAAACCTAAAAAATAGTATTAATAAAAAATATAGTTATTTGTAATTTACTACAAATGACTGATTAATTATTTATGATAGTTTTTAAAAAGAATTTAAAATTTGGAAAAAGATTAATTTATTCTCCTTGCAATGATACTTGGAAGACTCCTTCAACTATTGTGAATCTAGCATATCGTCCTTAATCAAAGATATTGGGTTTAAGTCCTGGTATGAAATTGACTATCAATATGAGATTTTCTGCCCTGAACCGGACTTAATCGACATCAATGGAAATACTATGTCACGACCCAAACTGGAGGGCCATGATTGGCACCCGGGCCATACCTGCCGAGCAACAACGTACATTGTCTAACATTTCTTATTATCCATAAGCGCCAACGAGATTAACATAAATGGTAGACATGAATCATAAATAACCAACTGACAAATAATGGCATGAACATATATAACATGGGCCAAACAAGGTTGTCAAGAAGCTATATATAAGGTAAGAGCCGACAAGCTGCCATGAGCGACTATAAAACAAAAATCAGCCGACAAGGCTATCCAAACATGAGTCAACACCTGTCTATGAGCCTCTAAAGGACTTAAACCACTTAAAACAGCCTCCCAAACGAGCTGGAACCACACAAAAATCAGCAACAACAAGAAGAACAAGAAACTCACTAACGCCACAAGATTCCCGATACTTGATTTCTGTTGTTTGCCCTTTGTTTGGGTCTTGGCTCATGAGAGAACCTTGAGATAAAGTTTTTAGGTGTCTAGGTTCTGAAGAGAGTGAAAAATAATGAGTTAAAATTGTCTTAAGGCGTCTCATATATATATATATATATATCAATATATATATATATATATCAACCGTCTAAGTGGCTCTAGAGAGCTGCTTGTGCAGTCTCGCGAAAACATGAATATCTCTTTACTCCAACGTCGTATCGATGAAAGGTTTAATACGTTGGAAATTAGACTCATATATATTCAATTTGGTGGGTGGATGACCCCGTAATTCTAATTACATTGAGAGAAAACCTTAGTAACATTCGACCTAAACTTAAGTAAAATTATGAACGTAAGTTGCGACAACTTTTGTCGACTTTTGTTTCATAACTTACTTGACTTCAAGACTTATGATACCGATATCATATGATTCAAATACCTTAAAAGACGACCTCCTTAGCATATTAAGTACCTCCAGTTTTACCCGAAACTACTGATTGCAACATCCTTGATTCGTTTTACTTCTAACTTCTAATACGTGTTAACTACTCTTATACACCCTTGTATCATTTTAGACCAATAGGATTAAATTCTTATCATCTTGAAGATAATCTCTTCTTGGATTTACATTGATTAACTTACGGCGTGATTTTAATATACGCGAATATGGGTTGTAACACCCTCTCCCCTTAGGAATATTTGTCCTCGAATGTAAGGGTTTATGGGGAGTCTAACTCATCATGGATTCCGACAGAAATTTCCGGCCGGGTTTCCTCTATAAAATGGATACTAGCCAAACTTGCAAACAGTTAAACCAAACCTACGGCCTCATAAGGCTATACAAATCATTATGGATATGTACATTAAATGCATATCACCATTTTGTATTGAGGAAGAGTTTTCTCAAGCTATTGTTTACCTCAAAGAGCCGTTTCAGCTTTCATTGCATCCTGTGTTCCCCTGGCATCCTCGTTATCTTCAATCTGGAATAGGTAAGGGTTATTTAGACTTCATCTCCTCTTCCGCTTCCCATGTCATTTCTTCCGTATTCTTGTTCCTCCACAATACTTTGACCGAAGCTACATCCTTTTTTCTCAATTTGCGGATTTGTCAATCTAATACAGCCACCAGCACTTCTTCATATGATAGATCCTTTGTAACTTTTACATTAAGGGTCCCCAATACATTTCCTCAACATAGATATATGGAATACCGGGTAAACAAATTTCCATTCGGATGGCAATTCTAACTCATAAGCAACCTGCCCAATTCGTCGAAGAATCTTCTACGACTCGATATACTGCAGACTCAGCTTATCTTTCTTCCCAAAATGCATAACACCCTTCATCGGTGAGATCCTCAGGAAAACTCGATCACCAACCCCAAACTCCATATCACAATGTCGGACATTGGAATAAGACTTTTGCCTGCTTTGCGATGTCCTCAATTGTTCTTTTATCACTTTCCCCTTCTCAATGGCTTGGTGAATCAAATCTGGCCCATATAATTCTGTTTCACCAACTTCGAACCATCCAACTGGTGATCCTCCCGTACAACGCCTCGTACAGGGCTATTTTAATATTAGAATGGTAGCTATTATAGGCGAATTCTATGAGTGGCAGATGATCATCCCAATTACCCTTGAAATCTAGAATATATGCTCATAGCATATCTTCGAGTGTCTGAATGGTATGCTCAACCTGTCAGTCTGCGGATGGAATGCAGTGCTGAGATTCACTTGTGTGCCTAAACCCTTCTGAAACGACCTCCAAAAGTTAGCCGTAAATTGAGCTCCTCAGTCTGATATATTAGATATCATCACACCATGAAGCCTAACAATCTCCTTGATATAAAGCCTCTCATAATCTTCAACCTTGTAAGTTGTCTTAATTGGCAGAAAATGGGCAGATTTTGTAAGTCGATCAACTATCACCCAGATGTAGTCAAACTTATGATAAGAGCGAGGTAATCCAATAATTAGGTCCATATTGATTACCTCCCATTTCCAGGTCGGAATCTCTATATTCTGAATCAATCCATCGGGTTTCTGATGCTCGATCTTTACTTGTTAATGCTGCACTAAGCGAGAATGATAAGTGCGGGGTGCATCCCAAGAAGGCTGAGAAGAAGTTGTCGGTGTGGATGTGCGCATTGGTTTGAAGGCGAGGAATGGATCCCAGTATTTAGGGAAGTTTCCTTTACCTTATGCTTTTTAATTATGTGTGATGGGGACATGCCACAACTTAAAGTATGGGGTGGTGGATAGCTTTTGTATGATTGTATGTATATGTGTTAGTTTTGTTTTTGTTTAGTTTTTGTTATAGTTGCGGGAAAATCGAAAAAACCATAAAGATTTTCCCGACAGGTTTCTTGAGGGATTAAAGTCGAAAGAAAAAGGCAAAAAGATTTTCTTTTGTAGTTAGTGCAATAATTCCCCCTTGGGTTTTCTTTGTGTCGTGGTTCTTTTCTAAGGGTTTTGTTTGAACCTGGTGTAATCCCAATTCAGGCTCAGTTTCCCCCTTTTTGGGTTCCTGGTGGATAGTATTATCTTTCTCAATACCAAGTCCCCGACTTGAAAGCGTCGGAAACTGGCTCTTCGGCTATAATACCTTTCTATTTGCTGCTTCTGGGCGGTCAACCGAACCAGGGTGGCCTCCCACCTTTCATCCAATAGTTCTAGGCTCGTGATCATGGCCTCGCCGATTGGATCTTTGGTAGCATACTGATACCTGAGGCTCGGCTCCCCCACATCGACTGGTATTAAGGCTTCGGCTCTGTAGACCAAAGAGAACGAGGCGGCTCCGGTGCTCGATTTCGAAGTCGTACGGTATGCCCACAGGACTTCGGGCAAGATTTCCTTCTATTTTCCTTTCGAACCGATCAACCTCTTTTTAAGGTTTTGGAGTATAGTTTTGTTCGTCCATTCCGCCTGCCTATTTCCACTAGGGTGATAAGGCGTCGATAGTATCTTCTTGATCTTGTGATCTTAGAAAAATTTACTCACCTTACTATCGATGAATTATTTTCCGTTCTCACAAAAAATCTCACCCGGTATCCCAAATCGACATATTATGTGATCCCAGATGAAGTCAATGACTTCTTTCTCTCGGACCTTCTCGAATGTCTAAGCCTCGACCCATTTGAAAAAATAATCGGTCATAAATAGTATGAATTGAGCTTTACCGGGTGCCCATGGCAGGGGACCGATGATGTCCATTCCTCACTTCATAAATGGCCATGAAGACAGGACCGAGTGGAGCATTTCTCCTGGTTAATGGATCATCGGGGCGTGCCTTTGGCACTTGTCGCATTTCTGTATGAAATCTTTTGCATCTTTCTCCATTTCGGTTTAGCAGTAGTTGGCTCTAATTAGCTTCTGAAAGGATTCTGCCCCAGAATGGTTCCCGCAAGTGCCATCGTGAACTTCTCTCATGGCGTATTTGGTCTCTCCTAGTCCCAAACATCTGGATAGTGGGCCAAAGAAGGACCTCCTGAGCGATGCACTTTCAACCAATCTAAATCTGGTAGCTTTGGTGCGCAGGGCTCTCGACTCTTTGTGATCCAAAGGCGATTTTCCTGTCTTCAAGTAGTCTATGTATTTGTTTCTCCAATCCCAAGTTAAATGCATTGAAATGAACTCGTCATTGAATGGAAGGGGAACATTGCTATGCCGAAAGGTAGGTTTATTTCCTATCTTAAGGAAAGGAAGATGATCTCAAAAGGTTACATTTATCATCTCGTTCGCCTTAGAGATGCGGAGTCAAAGCCGCCTACTCGACAATCAATTCCTGTGGTCAATGAATTTCTAGACGTTTTCCTAGATGAACTCCCAGGCCTTCCTCCTGAAAGGCAGATTGAGTTAAGCATTGATGTGTTGCCTGACGTGTTCATGATCGTATTCATTGATGACATTCTAGCGTATTCTTGTTTCGAGGCGGAACATGCAGGCCACTTGCGAATAGTATTACAGACCCTTCAGGATCGTAAGTTATATGCTAAGCTCTCCAAATGTGAATTCTGGCTGAACTCACATTCCTTGGCCATGTGACATCAGGCGAGGGTATTAGTGTCAACAATCAGAAGATCGATGCAGTGAAGAATTGGTCGAGACCTACAATGCCGTAAGAAGTCTGCAGCTTCCTGGGCTAGTAGGATATTATAGGTGGTTTCTAGAAGGGTTTTCCTGCATATCAACACCATTGACTAAGTTAACACAGAAAGCTGGATAGTCTAACACAACTAAGGATGATTTAACTATGAGAATTTAGAACATAATATGACATTTCAATTAAAGCATGGAAATAGTCTAAGTATCCTAAACCGGTCAAATACTACGTACAACCCGTGTACCGACTCGTCATCTTGCGTACACGGATTTCACTTAGCACAATTGAATCACAACAATACCAATCCTAAGGGGTAGTTCCCCCACACGAAGTTAGGCAAGACACTTACCTTAATTAGGCCAATTCAATACTCGTAAATAGCTTTTCCCTTACAATACACCTCCACACGGCTCAAATCTAACAAAAATCGACTCAATAACATCAAATAATGCTAGGGAATTTGATTGCAATAGATAAAGTAAAGATTTTTACACTTTTTTCAAATAGTCAACAAGTCAACCCGGGGCTTGCCCGGTAAAAGCCCGGGTCTAATGGTAGATTCCGTCTACCCATGACCCCACGAGTTCATATATGTTATTAGTTTCAAAATCCGAGTCCAAATCGACTCTCAAAACTCAATTTCTTATTTTTCAAAAACTTGAACAAGTTTCATAAATTTCTACTTTAATTCACATGATTTTGATGTTAAAATCTAAGATAAGTTAATGGAATATGATTAAAAATAGATTAGGATCACTTACCCATGGTTTGTAGGTGAAATTCCCCTCTTCAAATCGTCTCCTATCGAGTCTAGGGTTCAAAAATGAGAGAATGAACTCAAAAATCATGTCTCCCAACTATTTGATTAGTTGCAGATGTCGCAATTGAGACATAGGTTTGCAATTGCGAACAAAACCTCGCAATTGCGGCACTGAAAACATGAGGGACTCTTCACAAATGCGAAGATTGGATCGCATTTGCACTGCTGAAGCTGAGACTGACCCTGGTGGCCCGAATAACTACTGAATGCTGGCAGCTCCGAACGAAACCCGTGAGAACTGCGATAGCTCGAAGCACCGTGGGCTACCGAAGAGCTGACTGAATCGTAAAGGGAGGGTGGCCTATACATTGAGAAGTCATGTTAGTTTTGAATTCTGCTGTCTTGGTATCATTCAGGATATGGAAGTAATAATCCCAGAGCCAACTAGAGTTCCTTCAAGTTCTAGCATGGTTGAATCCAAGTCTATGGGAAATTCTTCGATGTTGCAAAAGCAAGATAGCCAGAGGGGACTCCTCGTAGATAGGGGTGTGGGGTCTCCTAGACTAGTTAAATCACCCAGTACAAGCACCTTCACTCTTGATATGAAGCTTGACTCAGATACCAAGGCCTGTAGCTATCTAATAAAGAGCAGCAATGAATAGTGTCATAAAATGTCATTCTAGATATGTTACTTTTACACATCTGATCTATTATTCATTGTTAATTCTTAGAATATGATGCCAGCAGCTGCAGGAGCTATTGCAGATGCAGCTATAGTCAATCAAATGCTTAGACCAAAGGAAGACAAACATCTTACAATCATCCTGGTATCCATTTTGTTAGCTTTGTTTCCCAATGCTTGTGCATTTATTTTACGTTTTCTTTGTGGACTTATACCGTATATAATAACTGTCGTGTGCAACTCTAGTAGAGGAGTAAGCAGTATCTTAAGACTTGCATTGATGCAGGTAGGCTTGCCGGCTCGTAGCAAAACTTTTACTGCTGCAAAACTTACTAGGTACCTTCGACGGTTAGGTCATGACACCAAGCACTTCAATGTTGGGAAGGTAAGTCATGATTTAAGATACTCCACAATCTCTTAGCGAATTTGTAAAAAAAGTAACAATCTCTTCCATTTGTGTGACAGTATCGGAGACTGAAGCACGAAACTAATCAGATAGTTTTATTATCTGAATTGAATTTTTTTCTCCTAATTTATGGTGTTAAAAGTTACACTTCGTCATTTGGTTGGTTTTTAGTCCACGATTTGACGGTAAAAAATAATTTCTAAAAAGTTGTGAATTTAACTTGATAAAGTGGCAAAGTACAATGATTATCCATATTGATAATTAGAATCCACATTGTTTAACCAGGAGTACAAAGCAGCTTCAACTCCTTGTTTGTTAAAAAGAAGTAGCCCTTTCACATCTCTTTGAACTCTTCCACATAAAATGCGATCAAGCTGCATGTACAATTTAGTCCTCATTTGTTTGCACTCAATGAAGGTCTGAATCTTAAGCCCCCAGGGTTAGCTCAATTGGCAAAGTTTGAAGAACTTCTGTCTTAGGTCACACATTCGAGCCCGACGCCTAACGAACTAACCCCGGTATTCAAGTGGAGAAGGGTAGAGGGGAGAGCCCATCATCCTCGAGTTTCGAAGGCTATGGTTGGCCAAAAGGGTTGGCTCCAGATGGATTTCTCGGTCAGAAAAGAAAAAAGAAAGAACATGAAAGTCTCAATTTTAGTCATGCAGATCTCAATCATTAAGTGTGTTTGTGAGAACATAGTGTGACCTTATTTGGGATAGGAAATTTATCGTATTGTAGGAAGTGATTAATAGGTTGCAAGTGATTACCAATCTTAACTTCTATCATATTTGCTCAGATCATTTGTTGACATAGAATGTTTCACAAGGCCACTGAGAGTTGGATGGTTCAATCAAGTTGAATTCTAAGAGTTCTTGGCATTCCTTCTTTGCGAGTTGAAATGTTCGAGGTTTATTCCAGAGTGACTCACCTTTGTTTGGTAGATTTTTCATTTTTTTTCTTAAAAAGCAATTTGATTATGAATTCTTCATTTTTCCATATGGATGGTTGCATTTTCTAAGAAAATTCACATGTGATTCCACACTCGGTTGTTGTTGCTCTATCTATTCAGCAATTTGGTGGTATATTCACCTTCAACGATTGGGAATAATCGAGGAATTTTCAGATAATGCTTGAATTGTGATGTAATTTCAAGGTTTTGTACCTCTCAAGAAATAGGGTTGTTCAACACCGAACCGTAACCGTTAACCAACTGCAAAAACGGCTTATTGGCTTATTAGTATCGGGTTATCGGGGGTAATGGTTGGTGAACAAATTAAAATTTTATAATTAATGGCTTAACGGTTTGGGGGCAGATTACTCAATTTTCTTATCGGATAAAGTGTTAACTCGTTAAGAATTTTTATATTTACACTTTTACCCCTATGTATATAAAGTAATATTTGAAACCCTAAATTCCTAATTTATCACATCTCAGTTCAGCCCGCATCAGTCAGTCTCTAGCAGCAGTCAGTCTCTCAATTCAAATATCAATGTAGAGTGCATATGCTTAAGCCACAATCTTGAACTATATGATCAACAAAAGATGTTGATCATCATTGCCATCTAAGAGGAAAAAAAGAGCTTTATTTTACCAGAATTGTCTATTGAGATTGAGAAGCCTATATCTCTCTGTACATGAATTGTTATAAGATGAAAAGAACCTTATCCACACTGGTTCCTTAATCGCAAGATTGCGAGAAGCATTGAATAAAAAAAGAGGAATGAAATAAAAGACAAATCGCGTTTTTGAAGCAAGAACTTAGAAAAACGAATCACCAATATTTATTTTCGGCATATAGAGCCCTTTAAATAGGTCTTACATTGAGTAAAATTGTCGAGGTTAAGGAAAACTAATCCTAATTAAACTAGAATAAGAATAAGGTTAAGAAAAACATATCCGAACTAAAATAGAAAAAGAATTGGGATACCAACTAATAATCCTAGTTTGACTAGAACTACAAATATACTCCCACTAAAGCAAAAATTAAATTACTAGGAAACAAGAAAGAAGAAATCCTAATCTTTAAGGAAAGAAATCATAATCTTGAATGGTTTCTTGGGCTTCTTAAATTTCTTGAGATTCTTGGGCCTCAATTGGATTAAAGCTAATTAGCGTAAGCATTTTAAATTCGTGGCCCAATTCTCCAAATCCATTGGCACCTTCGTGAGCCCAATAAGCCTCTATTGTTGTAGAAAACATGGTCTCCATTTGTGCTCTCTAGCATCACGATTTGAGCTTGTATATTCATCATTCTCCCCTGGTCGAAAGGACTCGCCCTCGGGTCATTGGAATAGTAGAGATCAAGATCTACTACATTGAAGATATGTGATACTTCAACGTCCCTGAGAAGCTCCAAGTGAAAAGCGTTATCAACATTTTTTTGTAGCACCTTAAAAGGTCCATTAGCTCGCTTTTGTAATTTCGGGAACTTGCGGTTTGGAAATCTGTCCTTACTCAAATGAACCCAAACTAGATAGCCTTCCTTGAACACCACATGTTTCCTATGTGTATCAGCCTTTTCTTTATATTTAGCATTTCGTTTCTCGCTTTGTGCTCGGACTTTCTCATGTAGTTTCTTTAGTTGCTTAACTCGATCAACAACATCTCCACTAAAAAAATGAGTAACAAGAAGAGATGAATGATCAAGTGGTCCAAAGGGGATTCTTATCGTAGACGACTTCGAATGGACTCTTTCTCGTAGTGCAATTGGTTGACTTGTTGTAGACAAACTCAGCAGTAGGAAGTAACGATTCCCACTCTTTGAGATTCTTCTTTATTAATCCACAAAGCAAAACACCTAAACTCCGGTTGACAATTTCGGTCTACCTATTAGTTTGGGGATGATAAGAAGTGCTATGTGTTAGCTTAGTACCTAGTTTAGCCCATAAAGTCCTCCAAAAATGACCTAGGAACCTTGAATCTGTATATGAGACAATGGTTCGAGAAATTCTATGCAATTTTACAATATGATACAAATAAGAGATCAACAATATTTGTTGCATCCGAGGTCTTATCAACAACAACACATCCAGTATAATCTCACAAGTGGGCCATCTTATAATATCTATCAACAACAACAAAGATGGAATCCTTACCCCTTTGAGTCCTTGAAAGGCCCAACACAAAGTCTATCCTAATGTCTTCCTAAGGTTGAGTAGGAAATGGTAGAGGAGTGTAAGGACCTGAATTGCTTTTGTGCATTTTTGCCTTTATATAAGTTTCACATCTTTTAACCAGCTTGTTCACATCCCAAACCATCTTAGGCCAATAGAAGTTTTCTTGAGCTAGGCGTAGAATCTTTGTTGGCCCACAGTGGTCAGCTAATCCTCTCTCATGGGTTTCACAGATTATAAATTCACGCAACCTCCATTGTGGAATACAAAGCTGCTTACCTTAATAAAGATAGCCATCCCTACTCGCAAACATATGATGAGGACCCTCCCAACATCGACTCTGAATAGCTCCAAAGTCTGGATCTATTGCATATAATTCCTTTATGTACTCAAAACATGCAATAGTGTTTTGCATTACAGAAACAAAACAAGGCTTGCGACTTAATGCATCACCTACTTGATTGACCTTCCCGGCCTTATGTTTAAGAACTAAGTAGCAGTCAAAAATTTGTATCTATTTTTCATGATATTATGCATGGATCAGGTATATCATGCCGAATTCTTAAAGGAAAAATTGTGTCTTCCACAATGGAATCTGATAAGTGAGATGTCGAGTAAGTGTTTGCATAATCTTCTTCTGTCTGAAGAAATGATTCACTGAAATAATGAATCACCATTACTATCGACATACCTGAGATCGCCAAATGCTCGGGCCCAACGCCAATAGTCATATGAGTTCTCCTAGGCCATAACCTATGCGTTGAAAGAAACCGCATGATGCGTTTCGGAGTCGCCATAGTTCCGTTACCACCTTGTCGTCTTGGTTTGGGAAGGATACGACATGATTAATTCAAGGACACTTAATTTCAAGCTTAATTTTAGGCTTTCGAAGCTCTGACGGAAGTGTAATTAAGAAGGCGCCTGGTCGTAGAATACTCTTTTCAGTAAGTGCTGTTGCAGTTGTAGAACCATTGGCGCTGATTGCAAGAAGCATTGAATAAAGGAAGAAGAATGAAATAAACGATATATCATGTTTTTGAAGCAAAAGCTTAGAAAAATGAATACCAATATTTATTTTCAGCATATGAAATCCTTCAAATAAGCCTTACATCGAGTAAAATTGATGAGGTTAAGGAAAACTAATCCTAATTAAACTAGAATAAGAATACGGTTAAGAAAAATATATCCTAACTAAAATAGGAAAAAAATTCTAGTAGGTAATGGGGTACCAACTAGCAATCCTAATTTGATTAAAACTACAAATATAATCCTACTAATAGCCTGTTTGGCCAAGCTTTATTTTGGGCCAAAAGTGCTATTGGCCAAAAATTGAGGTGTTTGGCCAAGCTTTTAGAAAGAAAAAAAGTGCTTTTGAGGAGAAGCAGAAGCAGTTTTTGAGAAGCTAAAAAATGTAGCTTCTCTCCAAAAGCAGTTTTCTAGAAGAACTTTTGAGAAAAATATACTTAGAAGCAATTTTCAAAAGATTGGCCAAATACTAATTACTGCTCAAAAATACTTTTCAAATTAATTAGCCAAACACAAACTGATTCTCACCAAAAGTACTTTTTTGAAAAGTACTTTTGAAAAAAGCACTTTTTAAAATAAGCAGATTTTAGAAGCTTGGCCAAACAGGCTATAAAACAAAGAATCAAATTACTAGGAAACAAGAAATAAAAATTCCTAATCTTGAATGGTTCTGGTACTTCTTAAATTTCTTGAGATTCTTGGGCCTCAATTGGATTAAGGCTAATTAGCGTAAGCATTTTAGATTCGTGACCCAACTCTCCAAACCCATTGGCACCTTTGTGAGTCCGACTCCATTGCTGTAGAAAACATGTCTCCATTTGTGCTTCTCTAGCATCATGATTTGAGTTTGTATATTCATCAAATTGGTTCTCGAACCGAATTCCATCTGCTTTGATCTGAAGTTCGTTTTTAGTTGCTTGAAGATATCAAATCGAACAATCAGGTCTTTTCCTTGAATATCTGATCCGATAAGCTTTGTCCTGAGCTTAAGATTTCGAATGAATTCAATAATGATTGGGTGCTTGGTGATAATGGTGATAGTGAGGATTCCATCGGATGTTGTGTTGGAACCCTTGAAATAGGATACCCGATATTCTTTTGGGAGTACAACTCGATTCATAGGCAAACATGTCACCTATATCGAAGAAACCAATAACCAGGACAGGTTTAACCTATTTTGTAGGATACACCTTAAGTCTGCTTGGGTATCACTGTGATATTGTTGATTTAATGTTGCATCTTTTCTTGACGATCAGATTGAGAGATTTGATAATTATCATATGCGTCATACACTTCCAAGGAAAAGAGGGTTTCTTCTGTCGGCTCTTTGCCTTTTATTGAACTGAGAACACTGATTCTAGATCATCACAGTCTGGACTCTTGTATATTTATATATTTCTGAAATCAATTGATGGATTTTCTACTTTGAGGGTCATTTTTCGTAAAATGTCCAATTTTTCCATAGACAAAAGATGTTTGTGTGGAACGAAAAGTTCTTTTTCTGAAATATTTTCTCTTTTTCATGTAATACTGTCAACCTTCTGTTAACCGTGGAATTTTGAAACTCTTGAAGTTTCTGTTTACCCTAAATTTCGGATAACAATTGAATTTAGTGTTTACCTTAAATTTCGGATAACCTCAGCTCTATGATTTCTAGTAACGGTGAGATAGACGAGGATGTCACACATCGGATTGGAGCAGGGTGGATGAAATGGAAGCTTGCTTCCAGGGTTTTGTGTGATAAGACAGTACCACCAAGACTCAAAGGCAAGTTTTACAGAGTAGTGGTTAGACCAACTATGTTGTTGGTGCGGAGTGTTGGCCGGTCAAGAATGTTCAGGTACAACAGATGAAAGTAGTAGAAATGAGGATGCTAGATGGATGTGTGGGCACACCAGGAGAGATAAGATTAGGAATGAAGTTATCCTAGACAAGGTGGGAGTGGCCCTAGTGGAGGATAAGATGCAGGAAGCTAGGCTGAGATGGTACAGGCATGTGAAGAGGAGTATAGATGCCCGGTGAGGAGGTGCGAGAGGTTGGCCATGTTGGGGTAGAGGAGAGGTAGAGGTAGGCCTAGGAAGTATTGGGGAGAGGTGATTAGGCATGACATGGCGCACATTCAGCTTACCGAGGACATGACCTTTGATAGGAGGGTATGGAGGTTGGGAATTAAAATAGAAGGTTAGTAGTTAGGAAGGAGTGTCTCAATTTCATGCTGGTCGCATTAGTATTACTCTTTTATTTTCATACATTCATATCCATAGGTTTTTCTTAACCTTTTGTTGATCCTTTCGCTTCGATTATTCTATCACCATGTCTCCCTATCACCTTATCTTGTTGATGTTACTATGTGTTGTGTCTGCTTCTTTTACTTTTTCTTGAGCCGGGGGTCTACCAGAAACAGCCGCTCTGCCTTCACAAGGTAGAGGTAAGGTCTGTGTACACTCTATTCCGCAAACCCTACTTTGTGGGATTACACTAGGTTTTTTGTTGTTGCTCAAAACTCGCAATAGTGTTTTGCATGGCAGAAACAAAATAATGTTTGCGACTTAAATGCATCAACTACTTGATTGACCTTCCCAGCCTTGTGTTTTATAACAAAGTGAAAGGCTTGCAAAAATTCTACCCACTTGGAATGCCTAGTGTTGAGTTTCTGTTGGCTATTCACATACTTCAAGGCCTCATGATCAGAATAAAGCACAAATTCTCGAGGTAAAAGATAGCGACTCTAATGAGAAAGGGCTCTGACAATAACGTAGAAATCCTTGTCATAAGTAGAATACTTTAACTTTGCATCATTCAGCTTCTTACTAAAATACGCAATAGGTCTACCTTCTTGACCAAGAACAACTCCAATCCCAACTCGTGAAGCATCACATTCAACTTCAAAGATTACATCAAAGTTGGACAAAGCAAGCACATGTGCTTGAGTCATCTTTGACTTAATCAATTCAAAACTCTTTTGGGCAGCATTCGTCCATTTAAATGAGTTTCCCTTCAAACACTCGGTAATATGTGCAACAAGAGAGCTATAATTCCTTATAAAACGCCGATAGAAAGAAACCATACCATGAAAGTTGTGGAGTAGGCCAACTAGCAATAGCTTCAATCTTTCCTGAATCGGCATGAATTCCCTTAATAGAGACAATATAACTGAGAAAAGAGACTTGCTCAGAAAAGAACTTGCACTTCTTCAAGTGGCCATAGGGGGTTTGCTCTCTTAAAAATTCAAAAATCTTCCTTAGGTACTTCAAATGTTGTTGGTCATCCTTGCTATAAATAAGTATATCATCAAAATAAATAATGACAAATTTTTCCTATGTATGGATGAAAGATTTGGGTCATGAGTATCATAAATGTGCTAGGTGCGTTTGACAGCCCAAACGGCACAACGGGCCATTCATACAACCCCTTGCCAGTCTTGAATGCAGTCTTTCATTTATCACCCTCTTTCATTCGAATTTAATGGTAGCCATTCTTTAAATCAATTTTAGAAAATATCTTGGCCCCATGTAATTAATCAAAAAGATCATCAAGCCTAGTAATAGGAAATCTATACTTGATGGGGATCTTGTTAATAGCACGACTATCAACACACATACGCCAATCCATCCTTCCTAAGAACAAGCAAGGCAGGTACGACACAAGGACTTAAACTTTCCTAATTAATCCATGATCTAGTAGTTCCTCGATTTGTCATTGTGGTTCCTCTTGATGTTTCGGATTCATTCGATATGCTGTTTTATTAGGAAGTGGTGCGCTTGGAATTAGATCAATTTGATGTTGAATTGACCTCATAGGTGGTAAGGAAGAAGGTGTTGTATCAACCACAATATCATGAAACTCATCCAATGTTGCTTGAAGTCGTGGGTCAATGACTTCTAATGACTCTTTCTTGATGATAGATTCCACTTCCTTAGGTACTACAACGAGTACTTCCTCTCCTTCTTTCAAGTGTTCTTCTACCTTAGCTCTTGTCATGTATATCCCCTTCACTTTAGGGTTTGACTTCTTTAAATCTTCAGGGTTCATTGGTAGCAGTTAGATCTTCTTTCCATCCTTGACGAAAGAGTAAGTGTTCTTGAAGCCATCATGAATTGCCTTTCTATCATGTTCCCATGGACTCCCAAGCAGTAAGTGGCAAGCATCATAGGCATTCCATTATACCAAACCTTATCTTGATAATTCTTACCAATAGAGAAAAGAATAACGCATCATTTATTAACCTTTTATTCCTTCATCCAACCACCTCATGTGGTATGCCTTCTGCAATGGCTCTGTCTCAAACCCCAATTTGGTAACCATTTCTTTAGAAACTACATTGGTACAACTTCCCGTATTAATGATGAGCACACAAACTTTTCCCTTAGATATACAACGTGTATGGAAAATATTCTGTTGCAACCATGGTTCTTCCTTGCTATAATCTGAATGAAGAACTCGTTGGATCATAAGGTATTCTCCATCATCTGCATATTCAGCTGCTTCTTCCAAGTTGTCATCATGCTGCTCTTCATGATAATCTTCTTCATCAGTTGCTACTTCAAGGATAGTGAATGCCTCTTTGTTAGTGTGAGAAAACAACAACCGCCCAGTAGAATTCCACTAGTGGGGTCTGGGGTTAGTGTGAGAAAGCATGGGAAAATATATTATTCATGTGTATTAACTATAATACAAGTACCCCTATTTATAACAATACACAATACCTGCACTACTCCTATTCCATGTAGACTATGCTTATTACATAACAGTTAACTAACTAACACTCCCTCTCAAGCCAGTGTATACAAATCATATGTACCGAGCTTGTTACATATATATCTAATACGAGGACCAGTGAGGGACTTGGTGAGAATAGTATCTTTTCTCCTACAAAGTGAAGTCAATCTCAATGTTTTTAGTTCTTTCATGGAACACCAGATTTGATGCAATATGAAGGGTAGCTTAATTATCGCACACCAGTTCCATCTGGCTGATTTCATCAAATTTCAACACCCTGAGCAAGTGTTTTATCCAAACTAGCTCACATGTTGCTGTAGACATTGCTCGATATTCTGCTTCTGCACTAGACCGAGCAACTACATTATGTTTCTTGCTCTTTCAAGACACCAAATTGCCTCCTATTAAAACACAATATCTAGACGTAGAACATCGATCAGAAGGTGATCCTGCCCAATCAACATCTGAGTATCCAATGATTTGCTCATGACCTCGATCATCAAACAATAACCCTTTGCTTGGAGCCGATTTTATACACCAAAGAATGCGGACAACTGCATCCCAATGAGTATCACAGGGAGAACCCATAAATTGAATTACAACACTCACATGAAAAGAAATGTCCGGTCTAGTCATTGTGAGATAATTTAATTTACCAACCAGCCACCTATACAGGATCGCTAAGCGGCTCCCCTGCCCTGCAGAAGTTTAGAATTCGGATCCATCGGAGTGTCAACAGGTCCGCAGCCCATCATTCGTGTCTTCTCAAGAATGTCTAAAGCATATTTTCTTTGTGAAATAACAATACCTGAGCAATATTGAACAACCTCAATACCTAGAAAGTACATCAATTTGCCGAGATCCTTAGTCTGGAAGTGCTGAAAGAGTGCTACTTCAGATTGGTAATACCATCTTGATCATTGCCAGTAATAACAATATCGTCAACATAGACCACCAGATAAATATAGAGACTTGAAGAAGAATTCTAATAAAACACAGAGTGATTAGCTTCACTACGAGTCATGCCAAACTCCTAGATAACTATGCTGAACTTATCAAACCAAGCTCGAGAAGGCTCTTTTAGACCATAAAGTGACCGGTGCAAGCGACATACAAGGCCACGAGACTCCCCCTGAGCAACAAAACCAAGTGGTTGCTCCATATAAACTTCATCCTCAAGGTCACTATAAAGAAAAGCATTCTTAATGTCGATAGATAGGCCAATGACAAAAAACAACCCTAGACAGAAAAAGGCGGACTAATGCTATTTTAGCCACGGGAGAGAAAGTATCACTGTAATCGAGACCAAATATCTAAGTATATCCTTGGCAATAAGACAGGCCTTAAGTTGATCAACTTGGGCATCCGGACTAATTTTGATTGTGTAAACCCACCGACAATCAATAATAGATTTACCTGAAGGAAAAGGAACAAGCTCCCAAGTACCACTCGTATGTAAAGCAGACGCTTCGTCAATTATAGCCTGTCGCCGTCCTGGTTGAGATAACGCTTCACCTATAGACTTAGGGATGGAAACAGAGGACAAAGAAGATATAAAAGCATAATGGAGGTTGGTAGACGATGATAACTTAAATCGAGTACCGACATAATGGGGATTAGGATTAAGTGTGGACCATGTACCTTTTCGAAGTGCAATCAGTGTAATAGAAAGAGACAAGTCCGCAGTAGGAGCAGGGTCAGGTGCAGAACGAGAATCAACTACGCCTGATGCTGGGCGCGGATGAAGATGATAAGTCAAGAGTGGCGTTCTTGTGGCTGGGAATTTAGGGAGAGCAAAACTAGACTCCTCAATGGGTAAGACTTCTGTGGCTGAAGGTGGAGGAGGAGCTATAGTAAACTCCTCGAAGGTCGGTATAGGTAAGACCTCAGATATATCATGGTGGTCAGAAGAGATAAAGAAAGAATTAGACTAAAAAAATGTGACATCAGCTGACATAAGGTACCTACAAAGATCAGGTGAGTAACAACGATATCTCTTCTGAACACGAGAATAACCAAGGAAGACACACTTGAGAGCACGAGGAGATAACTTATCTTTCTCGGGTAAAAGTTATGAACGAAACATATGCTCCCAAAAACACGATAGGGAAAAGAGTATAAGGGTGACTCAGAAAACAATACTGAATACTGAATTTGATTCTGGATGCTAGATGAAGGCATCCGATTAATCAAAAAACATGTTGTAAGAACTGCATCGCCCCAAAAAACATAACGGAACACGAGATTCAATGAGAAGTGTGCTAGCAATCTCAATAAGTTACCTATTCTTTCTCTCTGCAACCTTATTTTGCTGAGAGGTATAAGGACAAGATGTCTGATGAATAATTTTTTGATAAGTCATAAACTGCTGAAACTTAGAGGATAAATATTCTAATGCAAAAAGTGCGAATAGATACACCAAATTTATTTTTGACTTCAGCACAAAATTTCTGGAATGTAGAAAACAGCTCAAAATGATCTTTCATTAAGAAAAGCCAAGTACATCTTGAATAATCATCAATAAAACTAACAAAATAACGAAATCCCAAGGTTGAACTGACTCTATAGGACCTCATATATCAGAATGAACTAAAGAGAAAACAGACTCTGCATGACTCTCAACATTACATGGAAATGAGACTCGGGTATGTTTCCCAAGCTGACACGACTCACAATCTAATGTAGACAAACTAGACAAACTAGGCACCATCTTTTGAAACTTGGATAAACTTGAATGTCCTAAACGTTTGTGAATTAGATCTGGAGGATTGTAACTAGACATGCCGTGGAGGGATTGAGTGAGTTAAGGTAGTTAAGGCCTTCTGATTCACGCCCTGTGCCAATCGTCTGTCCCGTGCTGCAGTCCTACATAATAAAAGAATCATCAATAAAATATATACCACAATGGAGGGAACGAGTCAAATGACCAACAGATGCAAGACTAAAAGGACAGCTAGGATAAAGAACATAATCTAGAGTGACGGAAGATTGGAGATTAGCTTGTCCAACTTCTTTTGCTTTAGTTTGACACCCATTGGCTAAAGTAACATCGGGAAGAGATTATGAATATAAAATATTCGACAAAAGTGATTTATTACTAGAGATATGATTAGAAGCGCCTGAGTCCATGATCCATGGTCCAAGAGTACTAGACTTGGAAACACAAGCAAAAGAATTACTAGCAACAGAAGTATCATTCTGAGCAACCGAGGCTACTTGTGGAGATGTATGCTTACTTGCTCGATATTGAAGGAACTCATTATATTCCTCTTCAGATAAAGAAAATTCCTGGTTACCTATAGTCTCGGTCTAGGCAACATAAGCTTTTTTGGTGGACGACCATGTAAAGAATAGCACACTTCAGGAGTGTGTCCAAGTTTATGACAATAAGAACACTTGGATCTAGATCTTCCAAAACGACCTCCTTCTCGTCTCTTCTCTATAGTTTGAGATGCCCGATTGTCTACTGTCTGGGATGCGAGAACAGAGGAGTCAAGTGTCTGTAATGAGATCACTGGCTGTCTTGGTGCTGCAGCGAGGCGAAATAATTCGAGAGAATAATTCATTAACTGTGGGGACAGTTGTACTACCCAAAATCTAGTCTTGTACTGAATCAAGATCATTAGGAAGTCCGGAAAGGGTAAGAACTATAAACATCTTCTATCGCTGCTCTTGTTGCTTTTCAACACTAGCAGAAACTGGCATCAGCTTCTCGAATTCCTCCATGGCTGCCTGTACTTGTCCCAAGTACGTAGATATATCTAATTCTTATTTCTTTAAATTTGTCATCCGCGATATCACATCATAGAAACGAGATATGTCATTAGTGTATAAAGTGTGAGCCTTTTCCCAAACCAAATAACATTTCTGGAATGGACGAAATAAGGGCATCAACTTGGAATCAATAGATCACCACAGAATACTACATAACTGAGCATCGATCTTTTGCGAAGTGCTTTGGTCTTTTCACCTCCTTCGCTAAAATTTTTGATTAAATAGTCTTGAACACCTTGACCTTTACACCAAAACTCGACAGACTAAGCCCAAACTAAGTAGTTTGAACTTCCCACTAAAGATTCTGAGATAATCATAACACAAGCACTGCCAGAGCATGTGTTTTTAGACCTAAAAACATCAACTCCCAAAGACATTGTTGGGTTGAAGAGAGGTCTATAAAATTATCACCAAATAACAGAAAGAATCAATTGAAAATCACTAAAACAGATGAAGGAGACACTGTATTTGCCGGAGAAATCTCAAACTGCTCGGAATTAAAAGAAAACAGTATGGGCGTGGTTGGAATTACTTGACAATGAGACTGTCCTGAAGAAAGCAATATGAACCTGGTCGGAATTAATAGACAATGAGACTGTCCTGAAGAAACATTCCCAAAACGTGGCTCGGAACAATGGTCACACGTCAGCGCGTGGGTCTGACGCGCCCCCGCCATTAGAAGTTCTAGAGGTGTGTGAGAGTGCATGGCTGGTGTTCTTCCGGTATGGTTTTCTAGGGTTTGCTCGCCTGAGAATTCCGCACCTGCTGGTGGTGTTATTTTTCGTAAAAAAACCTGCCGGAGAATGGATGATGCAAAAAATAGCCTAAAATTCACCGAAAAAAAGGCACGATGACTGTCTCGGGCTCGCTGGTTACTGCACAACGGGGATTTCTCACTAGTTTCTCTGATACCATGTGAGAAAGCACGTCTGTATTAACTATAATACAAGTACCCCAAATTATAACAATAAACAATACCTAAACTACTCCTATTCCATATAGGACTATGCTTATTTACATAACAGCTAACTAATTAACAGTTAGGACCATCAACTTGTATATGCCCAAGTCCTCCGCATTTATGGCATCTCTTTTTAAAAATAGCTTCAGAAGTCATGGGCTTCCTTCAATTTTCTGGATACTTTGTTTTGATTTAGATGATTGTGGCTTTGTAGAGCTCAAACTAGTATTCCCATGGTTGGAAGTGTTCGGCTTTTTGATGGTAATTGATGAAAACGTAGCTTTGGCTTCCCTATGTTGTGTCTCTAAGACCTTGGATAAAGTTCCTTGTCTTTTCCTTGTCTAAAAGAATGAAACTTTAAGTAAGAATCTTCTTCATATGTCTTTTGCAAGAACTATTTGCGCAATTCTCATTTCATTCGCTCCCAAGTGCGAATTCATGTTTTTCCTTCAAGCTCTCGCTCCCTTTTGAGGTTTTCCCACTATAGTGATGTATAACCTCTAAGCTTTATAGCAACAAGCTTGACCTTCTTCTCATCAGAATATTCTTCATAATAAAAACACGCTCAATAGTTATAAGCCAATCAATGAATTCATTGCCTTGAGATTTGCCATCATACTCCGGAATTTCAAGCTTCATATCATCACGTTGATTCCTCTCTTGATTATTATTATGTGGCCTTCTGAATTAGTCCTAGTCCCATATAGAATAGGAGTATGATATGTGTTGAATAAATAGGGCTCATTATATTATAATTAAATAGAATATCAGTAACAGATTTTTTTCCCGTGCATTCTCACATGGTATCAGAGCATTAATGAGAAACTTATCATTGTGCATCATTCCAGTGACTTTCGGAAAGAAAGACCTCATCGCCGTGCAATTTTCCGGCAACTTAGAAGGCTGTTCGCAAGCAAATCACTTTCCATTGGTGCTGTGCAAAAACTAACACCACCACAAGACTCCTCAAGCTTACACGACCAAACCCAGTCAACCCCACCGGAAAATTCACATCCATGTGCCCTCACGCACCGAAAAAGGAAAAACATCTCCGTCGAGAATAGGGCCCACACGCCGGCACGTGAGCCCTATTCCGGCCAGATTTTGGAAAAGTTCATGTCGAACATTCCGATCGCCTAGTAATTCCGAGCCTACCCATATCTTTTTCATTTTATTCTGATCACTTTGAGATTTCCGGCAACTATACTGACTTTCCGACAGCTACATTGATTTATCCGACGAAACTTCTTTTGGACAGATTACTTAGGAGGTTATTCTTTCACTAAAGTTCAAATAAAATTCCGACCACTTTATATTTTTCTGGCGTGAACAGTGATTTTTCCGCGTGTGAACAGTAATTTCTAGAAAAATTCTGCTTTTTCCGGCGCAACATTATAATGGCATTCGTATCAGAAGCTTTTAACTCACAATCAGTTGGATCCAATTCATTGAATCCAATGCAGATGGTTTCTTTACCAGATATTGAGTTCCTTCAGTACAAAACATGTAAACAGACATCTTCAGGGATAGCTTCCGTTGTTCAAACAGATAGTAGCGTGACTAGTGTCTCCCAATCTTCAACCTCTGAGTCTTGGGTCATTGATTCAGGTGCATTTGATCATATTTCTGGTAACAAATCTCTTTACACAGCTATTTCATCTTCTCAATCTCTCCCAACAGTCACAATGGCCAATGGGTAGCAATTGGAATAGGTCAAGCAAGTCCATTTCCTTCCTTACTTTTAGATTCAGTTCTTTATGTTCCCGGTAGTCCTTTTAATCTCATAGTCGTTAGTCGCTTAGCCAAATCACTTAAATGCTCTATTTTATTTCTTGATGACCTTTTTTTTATACTGGAATGCAGTACAGGGCGGATCATTGGTACCAGGCGTGAATCAGATGGACTTTATTACCTTATCCTCACAAAATCACATGGACTCACATCTTGTCTTTCTTCAACAACTTGTCCTTTCACTGATTCACCAGATTTATTATATAAACGGTGGGGACATCCCAGTTTGTCAAAACTTCAAAAAATGGTACCTGGTTTATCTCACTTGTCCACTCTAGAGTGTGAGTCATGTCAGCTCGGTAAGCATATCCGCTCCTATTTTCCTTAGCATCTTGATAATCGAGTAGAGTCACCTTTTACTTTAGTCCATTCAGATGTTTGGGGTCCTAATCGTGTCGGTTCTACCTTGGGATTTCGCTACTTTGTCAGTTTCATTGATGATTATTCCAGGTGCACTTGGATATTTTGGATGAAAAATCAATTTGAGTTGTTTTCTATTTTCCAGACATTCCATGCTGAAATTCAAAATCAATTTGGGGTTTCCATCCGCACATTTCGTAGTGATAATGCCCCAGAGTATTTATCTTCCCCAATTCAATAGTTTATGAACTCTCATGGGATTATTCATCAAACATCTTATCTGTACACATCCCAACAAAATGGGTTAGCTAAAAGAAATAATAGACATCTTATTGAAACTGCTCGTACCCTACTCATACAATCTTATATTCCGTTGCGTTTTTGGGGGGATGCAGTTCTTACATCTTGCTATCTTATTAATCGTATGCCATCTTTAGCTATCCAGAATCAAGTTCCATTCTCAGTCCTGTTTCCCCACTTACCTTTGTTCTCTCTTCCACCCCGTGTCTTTGGGAGCACGTGTTTTGTTCATAACCTTACTCCAAGAAAATATAAGTTAACTCCTTGTGCTCTTAAGTGCATATTTTTGGGTGATATTGATGCTATTCTCCTGACCTCCAGTGGTACCTTATGTCTGCTGATGTTACCTTCTTTGAAACCCCAATCATACTTTAAAGGTCCATGTAATCACTTAGAATATTTCTGAGGTGCTACCAATTCCATCTTTTGGAGATGCAATCACTATCTCCCATTCATCTTCCTCTATAACTCCAGCTTCACCACCTACAGCTCCAGCTCCAATTCCATCACCTGCAGCTCCAGTTCCACCGTCTACAGCTCCACCACTCGTGACTTACCATCGTCGTCTGCGCCCAACATCAGGCTCAGCTGATTCACATCCTGCACCTGACCCTGCTAATACTATGGACGTCTCTCCTCTTAGTCAATCGATTACACTCTGGAAAGGTATACGGTCCACACTTAATCCTAATCCCCATTATGTCAGTTTAAGTTACCATCGTCTGTCATCACTCCATTGTGCATTTGTATCATCTTTGACTTCTGTTTCCATCCCTAAGTCTACAGGTGAAGCGCTGTCTCATCCAGGGTGGCGACAGGCTATAATTGACGATATGTCTGCTTTACATACGAGTGGTACTTGGGAGCTTGTTCCTCTTTCTTGGGGTAAATCGACTATTGATTGTCGTTGGGTGTATGCAGTCAAAGTTGGTCCAGATGGCCAGGTTGATCGACTAAAGGCTCGTCTTGTTGCCAAAGGGTATACTTATATATTTGGGCTCGATTACAGTGATACTTTCTCTCCTGTGGCTAAAATTGCATCAGTCCGCCTTTTTCTATCCATGGATGCTGTTTGCCATTGGCCTATCTATTAGTTGGATATTAATAATTCTTTTCTTCATGGTGACCTTGAGGATGGCGTTTATATGGAGTAACCACCTGGTTTTGTTGCTCAGGGGGAGTTCAGTGGCCTTGTATGTCGGTTGCGTCAGTCTCTCTATGGTCTAAAGCGAAATCCTCGAGCATGGTTTAATAAGTTCAGCACAGTTATTCAGGAGTTTGGAATGACTCATTGTGAAGCTGATCACTCTGTGTTTTATCGGCATTCTGCTTTAAATCTCAGTATTTATCTGGTGGTTTATGTTGATGATATTGTTATTACCGGATGATCAGGATGGTATTACTAAGTTGAAGCAACATCTCTTTCAGCACTTTCAGACTAAGCATCTGGGCAGATTAAAAGTATTTTCTAGGTATTGAGGTCGCTCAGTCTAGCTCAGGTATTGTAATCTCACAACGGAAGTATGCTTTAGATATTCTTAAGGATACACGAATGACAAGCTGTAGACCTGTTGACACTCCTACCAGGGATAGTCACTAGGATGCAATTGTCCGCATTCTTCGATATATAAAATCAGCTCCAAGCAAAGGATTATTGTTTGAAGATCGAGGCCATGAGCAAATTATTGGGTACTCAGATGTTAACTGGGCATGATTACCTTCTGATAGACGTTCTACGTCTGGATATTGTGTTTTAGTAGGAGGTAATTTGGTGTCTTGAAGAGTAAGAAATAGAATGTGGTTGCTCGGTCTAGTGCAGAAGCAGAATATCAAGCAATGGTTGTGGCAACATGTGAGCTAGTTTGGATCAAATATTTGTTTAATGAGTTGAAATTTGGTGAGGTCAGCAAGATGGAACTTGTGTGTGATAACCAAGGTGCCCTTCATATTGCATCAAATCTGGTGTTCCATGAGAGAACTAAACACATTGAGATTGACTCTCACTTTGTCAGAGAAAAGATACTCTCGGGAGATATTGCTACAAAGTTTGTGAAGTCGAATGATCAGCTTGCTACAAAGATTTGTGGAACACCATTTTCTTCTAATTTGTCAATGAATGCATCGGTTGAAATGCAGTGATGTACTTTCAAGGTTTTACACCTCTCAAGCACGAAGAAGAGAGAAAACAAAAGCATCGCGCTAAAGTTTTTCACAAAACTAGCGAAAGCGTTCTTCAAGCTCATGTGAGAAGAATGTATGATGAAAACAACCTTACCCATTCGTTTTATAATCCCGCAAGATTGCAAGAAGCGTTGAATAAAGGAAGAAGAAATAAACAAATGAGAAATCACGTTTTTGAAGCAAGAGCTTAGAAAACTAATCACCAATATTTATTTTCAGCATATTGAGCCATTTAAATAGGCCTTACAATGAGTAAAATTGATGAGGTTAAGAAAAACTAATCCTAATTAAACTAGAATAAAAATAAAGTTAATAAAAACCTATCCTAACTAAAATAGAAAAAAGAATTCTAGTAGGAATTGAATACCAACTAACAATCCTAGTTTGACTAGAACTATAAATATAATCCTACTAAAACAAAAATTAAGAAATCCTAATCTTTAAGGAAAAGAAATTCCAATCTTGAATGGATTCTTGAACTTGTTCAATTTCTTGAGATTCTTGGGCCTCAATTGGATTAAGAGTCTAATTAGTGTAAGCACTTTAAATTCGTGGACCAATTCTCCAAATCTATTGGCACCTTTGTGAGGCCAATAAGCCTCCATTGTTGTAGAAAACATGACCTCCACTTGTACTTCTTTAGCATCACAATTTGAGCTTGTATGTACATCATGCAGGTAGGAATATTTGATGCCCCAAATAGCACAAGGGGAAGAAGGAATATGCTTACGGAAATGGCTGAGGGAAAATGCAAGGTAGACTTTAGTAACTTTCTCAAAGTTACCTTTGTAGAAGATTATACTGTATTTAATATATAGTAGTACTGAGTGCGAACCGTGATGGATAAATAATGACTTTTGTTATTTGCAGTATCTTCCTCAGTAAATACAAGGTCCTATTTTATATCTGGGGTTGCAGGTTGGGTTGCTGGGATAATATTTGAGTCCTTATAGCTATGAAATCAATGTGTTCTTACTGCTCATTTGAGAGGAGCTAGTTACCTTCTTTTGTTTAGTCAGCAGGATTTCTGGAGATATGAAGTCTCTCTCAAGCTTCATGGGTTTCTTTTTAATTCCTTGCTAATAAAGCTCTGCATCATAGCCATCCCAAGGAATTGCTATAATTCTTATCATCTCAGTAATTTAATGCTTATCCGCTGCAAAAGCTTTTCTTTTAACATTGCCATGAATTATCTTACCATTACAAGGTAGGGGTAAGATCTGCGTATACACTACCCTCCCCAGACCCCACTTGTGGGATTACACTGGGTATGTTGTTATTGTTGCTGTTGTGCTGCAAAAGCTGTTCTTTTAACATTGCCGTGAATTATCTTATGTGTTTCTCTTTTCTTCGATATGTTAACTTTATTCTACTACTGGCTGGAGACTAGACACAAGAAAATTTTACTTTGTATGGTGATATTTATTGGTTGATTTGCTTTTGTATGTTGATATTTGTTGGTTTGTTTTAATGGATCTATATATATGGAAGTTTTAGACTTTTATCTGATTGTAATATCCTCTCCTGATGCCTGTTGTTTTTCTACTTGCAGATTATTTTCTTGGAAACAATTTGCAATGATCCCAATATAATAGAAAGAAATATACGTCTAAAAATTCAACCGATCCCAGACTATGCCGAAGTGTACAATTCTTATCACTTTGTTTTTCGTATATTAGTGAAAAATACTCTTACACAATTAGTGTCATCTATTCAACAGGCATGGTTTTGAAGCTGGTTACAGAGACTCTAAGAGTCGCCTTGATAATTATGAAAAAGTAATTTTCTTGATCATAATTATTATGGTTGTTTTCGTTCTATTTGCAATGAATACTTTACAATAATATTAGATTGTTTTTTTATTTTTCAAGGTTTATGAGCCTGTAGAGGAAGGGTCTTATATCAAAATGATTGATATGGTTAGTGGTCATGTGGGACAAATATAAGTAAGCGATCTTTTCTCATTATCATAGACTTTGTGGTTCATCTGTATCGTTAAGCAAAGAATGCTTCAAAAGGCAGAAGAAATGTGGTCCCAAATGCTGCATTCTATGTCTAAGGAATTCCGAATTTGATTACACGCAATTCAAACTGTTTGATTTCTTCATGTTGACTTGATTACTTCAGTAAACTGTGTGTGAGGCTTAGCTTAAGCGACTGTAAGGGAATAAATGAATTCTCTAGGAAATCCCTTTTTTCAGGATAAGTGGCTTGTAGAAACTTCTGTAGGAACTTCTTATAAAGTGACATGATTTTGAAGGATCTCTTCTCGTTTCACAAGTGAATAATATCAGTGGCTATCAACCTGGGCGGATTGTCTTCTTCTTGGTAAGTTGCTGCTTATTCTACAAAGTTTCTTTTGTTCTCTTCCAACCTTCTGCTCTCTCTTCAGGCATCTTTTGACTTTGTTGATTAAGTTTTGTTAGCCATGAAACATTTCTATTTAACATTGCTAAGGATCTCCATTATGGACCTCCTCGGTGGACATAATGCAAAAAGGAACTTGCAGAGTCTGTAGATAAATGTGCATCAATAGATAATTAAGCCAAATGTTTAAGATCTGTTCTTGTAGTTGACATCTTTGTAAGAGACACGTTTAAAAGTAAAGCGTTCAGTACGACTCCCAATATCCTTGCGACTTGTTGATGTAAGTGATTAATGTTCAGTACAGATGTCAATGAAACTTAGCTTCCTTATTACCGCCAATTACATGGTATGAAATCTATATATAAGGTGAGGGAGGAACTTATACTTATTTTTTTCTGTATGTAATGCGGCCTCTTTTTATCCTGAGAAGGCAAGGAAGAAAAGACAGTTTTCTAAAGTTCAGCGTTAAAGTTGCAATTTTGCGTGATGGTGGTTTGCCTGATCTAGGGATTCTTTCTTTCGCTAAATATTCGCTTTGTTTTAGAATTTTGTTGAATCCTATTATGGACTTATCTAATATGCAGGTCAGTACACATCTTACACCTCGTCCAATTTTACTTACAAGGCATGGAGAGAGCCTAGACAATGTTAGAGGCAGAATTGGTGGTGACACTGTATTAAGGTTTCTTTAGAAACACCAAAGATGCTAGTTTTTTCCCCTTACCTTGCATAATCTTAATTACTTTCTATTTGAGATATCAGATATTAAATTTGTACCATTTTACAATCTACAATGGTACAAAAGCAAATTGTTGACCTTTAATTTGACTTACCTATTTCATTCAATGCCGAGTGAGGACCGTGGGAGGGGACCAAAAACACTTCCCAGTTATGATGGGGTTAAACTAGGGGTCAGCTCTCAGTCTATTTCTTTTTGCCTTCGCGATCGATGCATTGACGTGTCACATACAAGGGGAGGTGTCGTGGTTTATGTTATTTGCAGATGTCATTGTTCTAATTGATGAGATACGAGGCGGTATTAACGAGAGGTTAGAGGTTTAAAGATGGACTCTGGAGTCTAAAGGTTTCAAATTGAGTAGGACCAAGACGGAATACTTGGAGTGTAGGTTCAGTGGTGCAACCCAGGTAGTGGACGAAGACGTGGGGCTTGATTCGCAAGTCATACCTAGGAGAGAAATGTTTAAATACCTTGGATCAGTTATACAAGGTAATGGAGAGATCGACGAGGATGTTACACATCGTATTGGGGCTGGATGAATGAAATGGAGGCTCGCTCCCGGTATTTTGTGTGATAAGAATGTGCCACCAAAACTTAAACGTAAATTCTACAGAGCAGTGGTCAGACCGACTATGTTATATGGGGCAGAGTGTTGGCCAGTCATGAACTTCCATGTCCAAAAGATGATGGTGGCTGTAATGAGGATATTGAGATGGATGTGCGGGTATACTAGATTAGATAGAATTAGAAATGAAGTTATTCAGGACAAGGTGCGCATGGCCCCTATGGAGAACAAGATGAGGAAGGCGAGGCTTAGATGGTACAGGCATGTGAAGAGGAGAGGCACAAATGCACCGGTGAGGAGGTGTGAGAGGTTGGCCCTGGAGGACCTAAGGAGAGGTAGAGGCAGACTGGAGAAGTATTGGGGAGAGGTGATTAGGCAAGATATGGCACTGCTCCAGCTTACTGAAGACATGACCATGGATAGGAGGTGTGGAGGTTGAAAATTAAGGTAGAGGGTTAGGACAAGTAGCCAAGCGTTGTCCTTGTTGGTAACAGTAGCTTTAGTACGTGATTTAGTGTTATTTGTGTATTTTTGTATCCCTTGACTTCTGTGATTATTTTTTATTGCTTTCGTGTTGGCTTTCTGATTGCAGTACCTAGTGTATTTAGTTTTTTTTTTATTCGGTTTTCTAATTGGTATGCTTGTTGTTATTGCCCTTCCTTTTACCTATCCTAAGCCGAGGGTCATCCGAAACAATCTCTTTGCCATCTTGAAGGTAGGGGTAAGGTCTGCGTACAAACTACCCTCCCCAGATCCCACTTGTGGAATTACACTGGGTTTGTCGTCGTTGTATTTTATTTGATAAATGATTTGCCACCATGACTTCACCCATTAACTTCTGTTTTGTTTTCTTAGAGCTCGTTTGGACATAAAAATTTTTTTACTTTTTTTTGAAAAATTTTCATTTTTTTTCAAAATCAGTATTTGGCCATAAAATTTCTAATTTTCACTTGAAGATGAATTTTGAAATTTTTCAAAAATTTGAAAAACTCCAAAAAGCTGTTTTTCAAAATTTTCACTCAGATCACTCACAAAACTTCAAAAATAACCCAAAATTATATTCATGTCCAAATGCAATTCTAATTTTCAAATACCATTTTCACATGAAAATTTTTTTCACTTTTTTTTTGAAATTTTACAATTCTTATGTCCAAACGCCCACTTAATGTACTTGAGGATATTTCCAACTTCCCCACCCCGAAATATTTTTGTGTATTATCTTAT
This sequence comes from Nicotiana obtusifolia, assembly GCA_002018475.1. Classification (NCBI taxonomy): domain Eukaryota; kingdom Viridiplantae; phylum Streptophyta; class Magnoliopsida; order Solanales; family Solanaceae; genus Nicotiana; species Nicotiana obtusifolia. Next base: position 4,775 of record MCJB01034539.1, on the reverse strand, counting down.
TTGCTCTGTTTACTTGAGGGGGTGGGGGTGGCGGCAGAGGGAGAGTAAAAGCAAAAACCGTTGGTGGCATAATAAACTTCAAGGTTTAGAAAACAGAATAACGAAGAATAAGAGAGAAGTCTGGTACTCTAAACTAAATCCTTCCATATAACCACAACGTTTTGAAAACCATTACTGGTTCAGAATCTCCGGCAGAGTCTTGAAACGTGACTTTCTCATTTATACCTCCTTTTGTGCTGGATTTGTCATCTGAAATGAGAATTCATCTATATGACACATGATAATTCCTCTGGTATGAGTAATTTGGATTCTAGGCATAAAAAATGCACTCCATGGCTTTGGACGTAGAAAATACAATTTACCATCTTCCTGTGTGACCTTTTAAGTTCATTGTTTACCCTAAAAATTGGATAACAATTGAATTTGTTCGCAATGCTAAGGATCCGTAAACTAATTGATGCTAAATAATAATAATATGACGAGACAATTAAAATGTAAGAGAAAAGTGATGAAACCGTTAATTGTGGTGAACAATGTGAAAGAATATCAGCCTTTTTCAGTAGTAACAATAACTGTATTAGATAACCAAAGAAGATAGAGAGTTTTTCTATTGATGTCTCGTGTGTCTTTAATTATGAGCCAAAAACTGCCTCTTATAGGCTACAATCAGAATTATAAACAAGGTAAATAACTGATTATAGGGTAAATCCCCTAAAATCCGGGGTAGAATCTCCCCAAATCGCGTTCTAACGGCTAAGATGGTTGAGATAATTGCTCCTGGCGAAATATCCGGTGATAGGCGAGATATGCGGTTCGAGACCGGTCTTCGGTCCTTTAGCATTTCCCGGTCGGTCGCATCGATTCATTCCATCCCGGTTGCTCCGACTATCGAGCCCAACTTCTTGTCTCCGTACCGGACTAGTTTGGTCTTATAACACCTCCTTTACGACTTTTTCTAGTTGGGTCAACCCCGACCCGAAATCGTGTAAAAGTATTTTACCCAATACAGATAGTCCCCTCGTTTATTAGAGAGTAAGGATAATAAATGATATGAGTTTGTGTTCACCGATCTCTCGAAGCTCGTGGCCGACATACCCGTTGGTTACGACACGTGGACAACATTGTATTGTGACTTGTTCTTGAAAGCAACTAAGTCGTGACGATACCCTTATGACGTCTGAATAATGCCAAAATAAGCAATCATCACAAGTCCCATCCTTGGTTACCGCGTACGCTGCAGGCATTTAATGCGTGCATTTAATGCCTGACCGCTTCGTGCTTTGTGCCGCCGCCTTTGGTAAAATATATATATAGTCCTTTTAACCACTCTTTACCCTTTTCACCTTCGCACTTTGTGGCTTAGCCTTTTCCAATTAACTTTTGATCTCCTTCTTCAGCAAGACTATACCCATCTGCAATCTTTTCTGATTCTTGCTCCTACTATGGCAAAAACTTCAAAATCTATTCCTCCCAAACAAAATTCTCCCACTGAGACGGTTCGCACTGATGAGCCTTCATCGGAGCCCCCGTTGAAAGCCTTCGTCCTTGTAGGGTGCCCCACCAGGTCCGACTTTAAAGTTGAAAAGGCATCCTCGGTTCCCGGTCGTGGTGAGCCTGTATCCGACTATATTAGTTCCATCACCCACAAACATCTTGATAGGGTGAAGGCGGAATGTCATTGGGCTGATAAGGAGGTGGTCGTTCCTTCTTCCAATGAATCTATTACCACATACGTTGAGGGATACCTCAGCGTATACACATATCCTTTCACCATAGGGCCTATAGATTCAGTAATAGTAGAATTCTGTAGGAGATTCGAGGTTACTTTAGGCCAAATCCATCCTTCTATGTGGCGAATTGTATATCTCTTTCGCTTTTTTGTAGACAAGGTCGAGGGTGGTCATCCCTTCACCCTCGACCACTTACTCTGTTTGTATAGCCCCCGTATGTTTCGAGGGGGACTAATTAAACTGACTCGTCGAGCCAGTAAACCTCCCTTTTCAAGTATTGATGAGGACAGAGATCGGGGGTGGATGAGCAGGTTCATTCGAATCAAGACCTCCGACCTGATCCCGGCTGACTGTATGCCATTTACGGAGAAGTGGAATGTTAACCGTAAGTATTTCATTGACAATTTCTTTCTTGCTGCTATTTTTTGATACATGACCGAAAACCTTTGTTGCTTAGCTATTCCCTAAACTCCGGCTGCTATTGAAGATTTGGCGGGCTGGATCGGCAAAATAGAGGCCCAACGGACCTACTCGGAAAGGGCCTGGAAGGAAATTTCGAAAGGATTATGGGAGGCCAAAAATCATGGTAAGCTCCTTCGATTGAAGCACCTTTCAATAAGTTGACACCACACTTCAATTCTGAAAAATAT
>MCJB01034528.1:62990-143738 GCA_002018475.1 Nicotiana obtusifolia | reverse complement strand
GATGTCTTCTTGAGAGATCATGTGCTTGGGGCTTAGTTGATGACTGGCTATGTAGTGTATCACTTGTGTGGTGCTGTTCCATGCTAGCCCATTTATTAGAGGCCAGTGAGAAGGTCCCAAACAATTGTTGTTGTTGCAATTTGTAATGAATTTGCAGCAGTAAGCTCCAGTTCTTCTTTCTTGCAAACAATAGTAAATTGGTTATATAGAAATGAGGAGGTTGATCTGTGGGGTTAGTTGCTCCAATGTTTCCTGCAAAATGTTGCAGCATGTTACTATGAGGACTCTGCTCCCTTCTCTCCTCATTACTGTTGTTGTAACCTCCAACATACTCCTTGGTGATACTCCACCAGTGTACCTACAGAAATAGCAAACATGTTAAATGAGGTGATTGGTTGTAAGCATTGTGTGATCTCAGTCTCTAGTCATGTGTCTGCAGCTTAGTGTGAAGCCACTGTCCCATTTTCTTGCTTGTTATTTTGCTACCTGCACTCTTATGTAGACTTCATTTAGTATCCTTCTGCCTTATGAGTCTAGTTGCCAGAAATCATGGCATTCTATTCTCCCAACTTCAAGAGCATAGTTTGCTAGATGGTCAGCTAGTTTGTTTCCCTCCCTGTGTATGTGTCATTTTAAGTGAGAAGGCTTTTTTAAGTTACATCGCTTCCTCTACTTGAACAACTATGGACCAAGGTGCTTTCCATATGCCATTGATTGTGTTATTCAAGAGCATTGAGTTTGTTTAAAGCCATATGTGGGAATAGTTGTGAGAATGATAGAATTTTAGGGCCTCCACCATTGCTATTGCTTCTGCTATTGCGTTTGATCCTTATGGGATTTCTTTACCCAGAGCATATAGAATAATAGAATATCTCCTCCTTCATTCCTCACACAAAAACTTATTGCACTCCTTCCTGGATTTCCTCTAGATGCTCCATCAGTATTGACTTTGAGCCATCCATCCATTGGGAATTCCTAGATAATTTTTTTGTATTTCATTCTTGGAGTATAGTTTTCCATCATGTTCATGAGATCTTAACACTTGGTGAGGGGCATTGATACTTGGCTTTCTAAGTTGGACTAGAGCCTGTAGTGTGTGGAAATTTTGTATATGACTCTGCTAGCAGTTACTGTTTCTCCATACTTGCAGTTGTTCCTTCTATTCCATAATTCCCACACAATGCAAGAGGGAAGAGCTTGCAGCAAAGGTTTGAGCCTGGGGACTGTTTGAGCAGTCCAACATTTGGCTATTACTTGATGGAATGATATGCTCTCCCATGTTATTGCTGCTCTTGAAAGAAAGTATTGCTAGACTTTGGCTGTATTGCTAGACTTTGGCTGCAGTACTGGATGTGAAGAATAAGTGCACTAGTGTTTCTTCTTTTGGATCTGTGCAACACTAGCATCTGGATTGCATGTGGTAACCCAATCTCTTCATGAAATCATCTAGTGGTAGTTTGGCTTTCCAAACCTTCAACGTGAAGAAAGCAATCTTAAATGGTAGTCCTTGTACCCATATCATCTTGCAGGCCATTTTAGGTTCATCTCTCCTTCTGAGATATTCCTAAGCAGATTTGACACTGAAGTATCCTTCAGCTTCTAGCATCCAGTATTGTGTATCAATGGTGTCCTCCCTGATTGGAGGCCTCACAATTTTTGCTATGTGGAGAGCAAGTTCCCGAGGTAAGATCTCTAGCAGTTTGTCCATATCCCAGGCTCAATCTTTTTGGACTTCATACACATTGTGTATTGAATCATCAATTGCAAATTCAGCTGGCATATTAAAGTAGAGTGCTCCTAGGCCAGTCCAGTTATCAAACCACAAGAGTGAGGATCCCACTTTTGGGTGCCAGATCATTTGATGCTCTATGTTGTCTCTGCATTCCAGCATCTTCCTCCATATGTGTGATCCCTTTTTCCATGGAAATATTACTGCATTGTGCTTCTTGCAGTATTTCTGGCACATGAAGGCACTCCATAGGCTTGGCTTGGTTCTGAAGTTCTACTGCTACCTCCAACAGTGCTGCTCCAGAAAAATTGAGCAAAAAGCTTATGTAGTTTGTTGATGACAAAATTGGGTGATTGACAACAGAGAGTAGATGTATTGGCATACTCTGAGGGACTTGCTGATGCAATATAATTGCTCTGATACCAACTGATGCAATATAAAAAAAAAACCAGAAACAAGAAAACAAAAGACAGAAGCAAGACGCTCAATGAACTATCAAGACAACAAGTAAGAACTAGTCTACTTACCTTCTTGATGTAGTCACAGAGTACCTATACTATACGAACAACCCTCAAGACAACAATGGTCTTGCAAACTGTTCGATCAAACAATGGAACAAGTTCAATTTGGAAACATACCAAAATTGGACAAGTTCAAAGCACACGAGTTTGGAGCAAAGTTGCTGCCGATTTTTGTATTGAATATCAAAGTTAGGTACTAAAAATAATGAAGTCTTTAGGCTTATATAGAATGAGCCTTTACTTAAATCAACTAGGAAAAGAATAACTAGTTAACCTAAATCAATTAGGAAACAAATAACTAACAAAAAGGCCACAATATAATTTCTTATACCTAGATTGCGTAGAAGATATAAATAAAACGATACAACTTTGGAGTGGATACATAGCAAAACAGTTAATAGATAATAAAATAACAACAAAAGATGCACCAGAATACATAGAAAGAACCCTATTAGGAACAGTAAAAATATGGATGCAAAATATGACAGATGAAGGTAAAACATATTACAAAGTAATAAAAAATATAATAAGTCCACATAGGTAGTTCATTCATATAGGTATTTGCTAACTCACTGAGTATTGTAGCTAGTCCAATAAGTCTTTTGTTTGCACAGAATTCAGGAATCTCTGCCTTAGGTATTTCCGGCTGTATGTCGATTTGTTCTGGTATGATCATTTCTCTCGTAAGTCCAATCTTAATGTGATGCAAGAAAATGAAGTCAAGATAGAAAAGAAGACACAATTGACAATCAATTGGACAATAACTAGAAGAACTAGTCCTAGTTACCTTCCAAAAGGATCAAAGGAACCTATCTTATGCAACAATCCTCAAGAGAATAACAATCTCTTGCAAATTGAATGATCAAACAAGGTTGTACAATTTGGAGTCCACCAAATCACAACTAGTCTCAACTAGAGAGAAAAGTTTAATATTCATATATTTCAAGATAGGCTGCCAAATGAGAAATAGTTCTAAGTGTAGCTTATATAGATAGAGTCTATACCTGGTCTTTAAAATAATAGCCACAAGTTAGCTTTTAAAATATGGCCTCGCATGGCTCCAAATCATTAGCCACACGCATGGGACTCAAAAGTGGGTCCATGGGCTAGCACAAATAAGTCCATAGGTTGCTTTCCCGGGCTAGGCAGTGCCCACGGATCTTGAAACGCAAACTCCTTCTCCAAAGCTAGGTGAACACCATAAAGGACCATAGCCTGACTCCTAGTGAATGGCCGGGACGGCTGGAATATGTCTTGATCAGTTTGGACTGCATCATCCTCCCCTTCTTGGAATGATTTCGTCCTCGAAATTGCCGTCTCTTCACACTCGACCGTATCACCTGAAGCACAAGGAACCAGGTTAGAAATATTGAAAGTGCTTGAAACATTATACTCACTCGGAAGATCAACGACGTAAGCATTGTCATTAATCTTTTCCAACACTTTAAATGGTCCATCTCCTCGCGCGGACAACTTTCCTTTTCTTTGGTTCGGGAATCGATCTTTCCTGAAATGCACCCAAACCCAGTTGCCCTTTTGTAACTCCAACTTCTTTCTTCCCTTGTTCACCTTGGACGCCACCTTGGCATATGCCTTTTCCAGATTTTGTCTCACCTTAGCATGAAGTTTAAGCAACGAATCTGCCCTGCTTGTACCTTCAACATTCAAAATAGCATCTCGAGACAAAGGGATTAAATCCAATGGAATCAAGGGGTTAAAACCATACACACACTCAAAAGGAGATTTCCCTATCACTCTATGCACCGTACGATTATAAGCAAACTCAATGATGGGTAATTGATCAACCCAACTTCCTGATTTTCCTTTGGTCATTGCCCTAAGTAGAGCTCCCAAAGTACGATTCACAACTTCAGTTTGTCCGTCCGTTTGAGGCTGACAAGAAGTCGAAAACAACAACTTGGTGCCCAGTGCACCCCAAAAACATCTCCAGAAATGACTCAAGAATTTCGTGTCCCTGTCACTAACAATGGTACGTGGCACGCCATGCAATTTCAACACATTAGCAATAAATAAAGAAGCAACATGCAGAGCATCATCACACTTTTTACACGGGATAAAATGAGCCATCTTAGAAAATCTATCCACAACAACATAGATACTATCATGACCAGCCCTAGAACGAGGTAAACCCATAACAAAATCCATAGATATATCAATCCACGGGCTAGTAGGAATTGGTAAAGGGGTATACAAACCATGGGGACTGGACCTAGATTTAGCTCGCTTACATGCCAAACAAGCACCACAAAATTGCATCATATCTCGCCTCAACTTAGGCCAAAAAAATTGCTCCTCAAGAATAGCTAAGGTCTTATCCACCCCAAAATGACCCATCAAACCTCCACAATGTGCCTCACGAATCAGTAACTCCCTCCATGAGGACATGGGTATGCACAAACTCCCCTTCTTAAAAAGATAGCCATCATGCCACTGATATTTCTCTACCCGCTTCCCACTCACTAGATCCTCACGAATGCTCTTAAATTTAGGATCGTTCTCATACATAGACTTTATGCTCTCAAATCCTAAAAGTCTAGACGTCAAAGTGGTAGCTAGGGAAAACTTCCTAGATAAGGCATCGGCCACTACATTCTCTTTCCCTCTCTTGTCATGAATCACATAGGGAAAACTCTCAATGAACTCAACCCACTTAGCATGTCTCTTATTCAGCTTCTCTTGGCCTCTAAGATGTTTCAAAGACTCATGGTCACTTCTAATCACAAACTCTTTCGGCCACAAGTAATGCTGCCAATGGGCTAAAGCTCTCACTAAGGCGAACAACTCTTTATCATATGTCGAATAGTTCAAAGCTGCCCCCTTAAGTTTCTCACTGAAATAAGCTATAGGCTTCCCCTCTTGCATTAGTACTCCACCTATCCCAACCCCTGAAGCATCACACTCAATCTCAAAGGCCTTACTAAAGTCAGGTAGCTGTAACAATGGGGCAGAACTAAGCCTATGTTTCAACTCCTTAAATGCTCTCTCTTGGGACTCTTCCCAAACAAACGGTTGTTCTTTCTTTATCAACTCAGTCAATGGAGCTGCTATGGTGCTAAAGTCTTTCACAAACCTCCTATAAAAACTAGCCAACCCATGAAAACTTCTCACTTGAGTAACACTATACGGGGTAGGCCAATCCCTAATAGCTTCTACTTTTGACTCATCGACTTCAACTCCACTAGCACTCACAACAAAACCAAGAAAAACAACACGCTCAACACAAAGGGCACACTTTTTCAGATTAGCATACAATTTCTCTTTTCTCAAAACATCAAAGACTTGCTTTAAGTGAGCAACATGTTCATCCACAGTTTTACTATACACAAGAATGTCATCAAAATATACCACAACAAACCTATTTATGAATGGTTTAAGCACATGATTCATCAATCTCATGAAAGTACTCGGCGCGTTAGAGAGGCCAAATGGCATCACTAACCATTCATAGAGACCAAACTTGGTCTTGAATAAGGTCTTCCATTCATCACCCGGTTTCATCCAGATTTGATGGTAACCGGACCTAAGATCAATTTTAAAAAACCAACAAGAGCCACTTAACTCATCTAACATGTCGTCTAACCTAGGAATAGGATGACGATACTTTACCGTGATCTTGTTGACGGCTCTACAATCGACACACATTCTCCACGTTCCGTCTTTCTTTGGCACAAGTATGACCGGAACGGCACACGGACTCAAACTTTCCCGTACCAACCCCTTGCTTAAAAGCTCATCAACCTGCCTTTGGAGTTCCTTGGTGTCTTCCGGATTACACCTATAGGCTGGTTTGTTCGGAATTTGGGATCCGGGCACAAAATCTATTTGATGCTCGATTCCTCTCAAGGGAGGCAGTCCGCTTGGCATCTCCTCGGGAAATACATCCACAAAATCCTGCAAAAGATTCTCAACAAAACTTGAAAATTGATTAGCATTAGACAAATCATCACTATCACTCAAGAGAATACCTTTATGCACTAAGCAAATCATCATTTTGTTTTCATCATTACCTTTGAAGTACTCTCCCGGCTGCATGAGTGCACATACCTTTTCGTTACCCAGCGGTGGTGATGTGGACTTAGGATCGGTCACAATACTAGCCTTACCTTTAGCTGCTTCCTTCAACTCCTTCATCCGACGATAATCTTCTATCACTTGCTTTGGTGACAAAGGCTTGAGTATGAGACTCTTACCTTCACTTTGAACCGCATATGTGTTGGCTCGGCCATCATGAAGCGCAGCTCTGTCATATTGCCACGGCCTTCCCAAAAGTAAATGGCATGCCTGCATTGGTACCACATCACATTTTACCTCATCTTGGTAAGCCCCTATCTTGAACTTAACCAAAACCTGCTTTGTAACTCGCAATTCACCACACTCATTGAGCCATTGTAACCGGTAGGGTCGGGAATGTTTCAATGTAGGCAGTTTCAATTGATCAACCAAAGTTTGGCTAGCAACATTAGCACAACTTCCTCCATCCACAATCAATGAACAAACCTTCCCATTTACCCTACATCTAGCATGAAAAATATTCTCCCTTTGCACATCTTCTTCATTCTCCAAGCTTATAGTGCTCAAGTTTCTCCGCACCACAAGAAACATTTCGGGCAGATCATCCTCTCTTCTCCTTCCAGCTTCTTAAGATCATGATCAAGTTCTTTTTTATTGCCATCTTCTGGTTCACTTTCTTGTTCTTGAACCGTGCCATCATCAAGAATAAGCATGGTCCTCCGAGTAGGACACTCTTTGGCCATATGCCCATATCCCCTACATTTATGACATTGAATAGATGAAGCACTAGGAGAATTGAGTTGAGCTTTACCTCCAGAGTCCTTTGGTTCAGATTTGGTTGGTAATTTAGTACACATAGTTTTTATCTTTTGTATATGTAATTTATCTTTTTTATCAAAGTGATATTCTACATCGTTCTTTAATTTTTTCTGTAATGGTTTTAAATTTTCTGCTAGTTTAGGTATATATTCTCGTACTTGGTTAACTAGTCCTAAAAAGGATTGTAGTTTCTTTTTTGTATCGAGGGTTTCTTCTGAATTTATTATTTTCTGTACTATATGAGTTTGCATTTTTATTCCATTTTTATCTATTTGTATTCCTAAGAATTCTATTTGAGTTTTCATTATTTCTGCTTTCTTTTTACTTAAACTTATACCTGATATTTCTATAATGTGTATAAATTTTTCTAATAATTTAATATGTTCTTCTTGTGTCTTAGAAAGTAATAATATATCATCCATATATACAATACAGTTTTCTAATTGATTAAAATAATTGTCCATAATTGTTGATATCTACCTGGTGCATTTTTATATCCAAAGGGTAATACATTCCATTCATAAAATCCCTGTGGCATCGTAAAGGCTGTTAATTGTTTAGATTCTTCTTCTAGTTTTAGGTGATAGAATCCTGATTTACAGTCAAATTTACTAAATTAATTATAACCTTGTATTTGTCGTACTTTTAGTATCTTATTTGGTATTGGGTAATTATATGTTTTAGTTTTTGCATTTAAGTTTCTATAATCAATTACCATCCTACTTTTTCCTTTTTTTTGTTCACTATGTTTATTGACTATAAAAGCTGGGCTAGTATGTTTACTATTGCTTTCTTGTATATATCCATTTTCCATTAATTCAGTAATATGCATTTTGAATTCTTTTAAGTCATCAAAATTATATTTTAAAGGTTTTTGGGTTATTATACTATTTTCATCTATAAGTTCAATTTTTATCTTAGTTTTATGTTTTTCCCATCCTTGTAACGGATTTTCACTGTATAGTTTTTCTAACTTATCTTCTATTATTTTTAATTTGTCTACTGTGAATATAATTATTTCTATTTTATCTAGTTTCTTACTTTCTAATTTTTGTGTAATTTTTTCACTTCGTTTTATCCATGGTGTATGATTTCTTACTTTGTTATTTACTCTTTTTGCTCATATTTTTTGTTTACATGGGGTAGTAAACCACCAATGTGTTATTGTTATTATATGTGGGTATAATTTGTCTAGAAATGACATTCCTAATAGTATATTTTTATTTGTAAATTCATAACTATACATTTCTTCTATATGCAGAACTAGAAGGAGACGATGGGAAACTCCTAAAAACCCATAACAGTGTTTGTATTGATGCAGGAACTACAGCAAGCAGCAGCATATCGACGCCGAAGTTACCTATAAAACCAAAAAATAAGAACCTCAATAAATTATTTGAAAAACCATATACTACAATACCAAAAAACCCAGTTATAATACAACCTCAAACCACTACTTGGTTTGGTTTAATTAGGACCTAATTACCCAGATCACATATGCTCGAAATGCAACGGAGAAGATAATGCTATACCAGAATTTAACATGGAGTGATTTCTTGAAAGACTCTACAACTACCACAATCAATGAATAAAGAAAAGAAGACAAAGAAAAAAGAGGAAAATCAATGAATGAAGAAAATGATGGAAGATGACTGACAAAGCAAAGAAAAAAGAAGAAAAGATACTACACCTACCACAAATAATGAGGAAAGAAGAAAAAGCAGATAAGATCAGGAAAGAGGAAAGAGCAAGATGGCCGACAAAGAAAAAGAGAAGACAAAGACATAAAGTAGAAGACGACAACTACAACAGCGATATAAAGAAAGCATCTACTTTACTTTTTATTCTTTAATTTCTAGCCGTCCAAATGTAAAGTTAAGGACGAATAACTTTTTCTTTTTTAACTTTTAATTAGAACCGCCCATCTGTAAAGTTGAAGGGCACTTAGGACTTTTTGTTAATAGTTTTTCTTGTATAAATAGGAGAAGAAGGAGAAGGAGAGGAGAGACGACATTCTTCACTCAATTTTCCCTTTGTTCTCAAAAACTCTCTGTAAACATATCTAAGAAATAAAATACTTGTTCATATATGGAGCATATATCACAAACTACTTCAAATACATCACAGGAAAATCTACCTACAAAGGTATGTCTATTTATCATTATGAATAGCTAAACTTCTATATTCCTGATAATCTCTTAAATGTTATACTAGTTTAATCATGTTATAGTATTGTTTTGTTGAACATTTTTAGTAAGTTTGCCATATGAGTTAGTAGGCTGAGAGTAGTCAAGCCCAGGCTATGCCGTCCTATGGTGGAAACCGAAAAAGGCAAGGAAGCCATGTTAAGGGGAGTACACAGTGTTGAGGCGCTGCTAGGGTAGATGATTGAAGCCGAAAAAATATGGAAGTGACTAAGCAAAATGTTCAGAATAACTTTAGTATAAGATGATAAAATTAGAATAACATATATAGAGATTAGAGGGAATAAAATTGTTTAGAATTAATGAAAATGATGAATACTTATTTGTTAGATAATAATCAAGAATATAAAATACTGGTACTATATTTACTTAGAAAACTTAATAATGATGTTAAAGAAAAAATATTTGACCTTTTAATAATGGAAGAAATAATAGAATATACCGAAACGATGCAGCTAATAAATCAACAATGGTATGAATTCAATATAGCAGATAACATAGACTTATATGACCTAGATATATATTCGGATTAATGAATATAAATTACGAATATCTAGAACATTGGATAAAAACTATGAGAACACAAGATTTATTAGAAAAATTACTTTCAGATAATATCAGAATACCTTAGAACACATGATATAGAATATTTAGAATTTATTAATGAAACCATTAAAGAAATAAGAAGATTAATACCACTAAAGGAAGAATACTACAAAAAAGCTTTTCCTAACAATTAAAAACAACAAAATGAATTCCGCACCCGAAAGTTGGGTAAAGGAAGAATACTACAAAAAAGCTTTTCCTAACAATTAAAAATAACAAAATGAATTCCGCACCCGAAAGTTGAGAAGATTTCATCCTCGAAATCGAATCATCTTCATCTTTCAAAGCACAAGAGTCAAATCAGAGACATTGAATGTCTTAGAAACAGCATAATCAGCAGGCAGGTCCACGACATAAGTATTATTATTGATCTTCCGCAACACTTGAAATGGTCCATCTCCTCGCGGAGCCTACTTCCCTCCCCTATGGTTCGGAAATCTTTCCTTGCGGAAGTGCACCCAAACCCAGTCACCTCTCTTTAAGTCCAGCTTTTTCCTTCCTTTATTCTTCTTAACTGCTACCTTTTCATAAGCATCCTCCAAAGTTTTCCTCACCTTAGCATGCAATTCGAGCAACGCGGCTGCCCGGTTTTGTCCATCAATGCTAATAACTGCTCTCGATAAAGGAACAAGATCAAGTGGTATCAAAGGATTAAAACCACAAACACATTCAAATGGAATAATGCTAGTCATTCGATGAACAGTTCTACTATATACAAACTCCATAATTGGTAATCGGTCAGCCCAGGTGCCGAACTTCCCTTTGGTCAAAGCTCGTGGAAGAGCTCCCAGGGTGCGATTAACAACCTCAGTTTGACCGTCAGTCTGTGGATGATGTGATGTAGAAAACAACAATTTGGTGCCAAGAGCACCCCAAAAACACTTCCAACAGTAACTAAAAAACTTAGCATACCTATCACTTACAATAGTTCAAGGCACACCATGCAACTGTAATACATTAGCAATGAACAAAGAAGCAACATGTTGTGCATCATCACATTTTTTACAAGGAAATAAATAAGCCATCTTAGAAAATCTATCTACAACCACATAAATGCTATCATGACCACCCTTAGATCGCGGCAGCCCCATCACAAAATCCACCAAAATATCTACCCAAGGACTAGTAGTAACGGGTAAGGAAGTATACAAACCATGATTATTACACCTAGACTTAACTCTTTTACACTCAAAACACGCTCCACATATTCTCTCGACATCTCGTCTCATCTTAGGCCAATGGAACTATTTCCCTAATATAGCTAAAGTCTTATCTACCCCAAAGTGTCCCATCAAGCCCCCACAATGCGCCTCACGCACCAACAACTCTCGCCACGAGGACTCGGGTAGACAAACTCTCCCCTTCTTAAAAAGGTACCCATCATTCAACTGATACTTCTCAATCCGCTGCCCACTAGTAATGGCATCATACAAACTCTTAAGTTTCGGGTCATGCTCATACATAGACTTAATACTCTCAAAACCCATCAACCTAGATGCTAACGTGATAGCCAAAGCAAACTTCCTAGATAGTGCGTCGGATAGGCTTCCTATCATGCATAAGAACACCTCCAATTCCCACCCTCGAGGCGTCACACTCAATTTCAAACGCCTTACTAAAATCAGGTAATTGTAACAATTGGGCAGAACTAAGCCTACATTTCAACTCTTGGAAGGCACCCTCTTGCGGCTCCCCCCCACATAAAAGGCGTGTCTTTTCTCACCAACTCCGTGAGTGGTGCTGCTATGGTGCTAAAGTCTTTAACAAAGCGTCTGTAGAAACTAGCTAGTTCATGGAAACTTCTAACATGTGAAACAGTAGTAGGAGTAGGTCAGTCTCTAATAGCTTCTACCTTAAATTCATCTACTTCAACACCATTAACACTTACAACAAATCCAAGAAATATAACTTTCTCTACACAAAAGGCACACTTCTTGTAATTAACATATAACTTTTCAGCTCTTAATACTTCAAACACTTGCCTTAAGTGATCAACATGGTTTCAAAACTTCTACTATAAATTAGGATATCATCAAAGTAGACAACCACAAACTTATTAAGAAACGGTTTAAGCACATGATTCATTAATCGCATGGACGTACTAGGTGCGTTAGAGAGACCAAAAGGCATCACCAACCATTCACATAGACCAAACTTGGTCTTGAATGCAGTTTTCCACTCATCACCGAGTTTCATACGGATTTGGTGGTAACCGGACCTAAGATCAATCTTAGAAAACACACTTGAACCACATAACTCATCTAGCATGTCATCTAAACTAGGGATAGGATGACGATACTTTACCATTATCTTGTTGACGGCTCAACAATAAACACACATCCTCCAGGTGCCTTCTATCTTTGGAACCAAGATCACGGGTATGGCACACGGACTTAGACTCTCTCGAACTAGCCCATTATTCAATAGCTTATCCACTTGTCGTTGCAACTCCTTAGTATCCTGTGGACTGCTTCGATATGCGGGTTTGTTCGGAATTTGTGACCCTGGAACAAAGTGAATTTGGTATTCTACCCCCTTCAATGGAGGTAGTCCACTCGGCATCTTCTAGGGAATCATGTTCACATATTCCTGGAAAACATCATTAAAAACACTAGGAAAGGGGTAAACGTTAGTTGGAACTTCATCGTCACACTCAACCTCACAAACAGAACCATAATGTTCAGGTCTTAAGGTAGAACCATCACTAGTTCTTTCCCTGGCATTCTTCCAAGTACCAGCGGTTCTTTCAAGGTTCTCCACTAGGATACTAAGTGCCTTTACTTCAGCCCATAGCTCGGCTAAAGTAATGTTGGTCACAAACTTTTCTCCTTTCGTAGCCATGTACCTGCAAAAGAAACAAGACTAGAGAATGTGTTAAGGTTAGTTAAAAATACTCTCTCTCACTTTTTGAATGACTCTCGGGTTCACTCAAATTTTCGGGTAGGATTTCATACTTGTCTTCAAGGTGGATTCCTTTTTCGTTTCTGTCGTACTGCTAATGATTGTTGTTGCTACATCAGTTACTGCTTTCTTTGTTATTGGTTGCTGGCAGCTGCTTCCTTTGGTTGTTTCTGTGATGGTCTTTGCTAAGGCTATTGATGGATGAGCTGTTTCTACAATCAAATATTTTTGATTTGCTGGTTGAGCAACTGTTTCCTTTGATAGAGTAGTTTGATTGCCATTGTTGCTTATGAGTTTATTGTTCAGTTTGTTTCTTGTTTTGGTGTTCTTTTCTGAATTGCTGCTGGGATTCTTTGGTGAGTGATTGCTGTTGGAGTCTGTTGCTGCATCATTTGTCAATGTTGGACATGATGCCAAGATTTATATGTTTCCTCCTTAACCTTCCAGTTTATCTGTGAAGCTCAGTGACTTATCTTTGTTGCTGATATCCTCAGAATTGCAATGTTTGCTTTGTGAGTAATTGCTGTGTGAGCTTGTTGCCATCTCATTTTCCAAAGTTGGGCTTCGTATCAAGGCTGATATGTCTCCTGCTTGACTTTTCAGTTCATCTATAAGTTTAGTGGCTTAACTCTATTGCTGGTTGCTTCATCATTGGTATGCTTACTTGAGCTGGGATTCAGTGTTGAGTTTTCTTATACTTGATCCCCTGCAATTGTCAATGCTTTGTTTCCAGCTGCTGTTAATTCAGTACAAATTGTTACTGGGATGTCTGTGTCACATTCTTCAGGCATGTAGTTGGCAACATTTCTGGAATTGCCAATGCTTAATGCATTCGATTGACTGTCTTTGCTGTTGGTGGCCTCGGACCTCAGGTGATAGCTTAAGTTAGAATTCCTTGTCAATTCCATTAGTGCTTTACTTCCTGCTACTAAATCTGTGCGAGTTGCTGCTGGGATGACAGTATCATATTCTTCAGCCATGTGATTTTCAGCACTTTTGCCATTGCTAAGACTCAATGCATCAAATTTGTTTGAGACTTGAAACTGTTGGATATTTGTCTCAACTGTTACTTTTTGTTTCCCATGTTTGTGATTAGCTTTGTTTTTCATTCGATTGTCTTTGACTTCTTTCCATTGAGGGCCAGAATTGCCTACGACTTTTCCACTTGACAGTATCAACATTGGAGTTTGTTGGTCTTTTGCAGCTACAGTTTTGCCCTTTGCTTTCCTTTGCGCTATTAGCCTTTGCTGTTCATCCATGTCTGTATCAAGTATTTCCGGGTGTAACTTCCAACATTCTATTTGGGAAGTTAATGATACTGTATTTTGACCCATTTCGTTTTGATTTCCCCTGTCGCTTCATTTTCTATGTCTAGTCTAACCTTTTTGGGCAATTCCGCTAATAGATCAACAAGAACCTTTACTCTTGCACAACTAGGTCTTGTCTTATTTATTGTTGCTGAATCCAGATGCAGTGGCTTACCAACAGCAGAAGCAAGGGAAAAAAGGCATTCCTTTACATAATAAGTGGGAAGCAGGTGCGGGAAGGATATCCACGCCATTGCCATCGATGTTTCTTCACCGAGCTTGAATTTAGCATCATAGATTAATTTCCTCATCTGGTATTCATAACCATCTTTGGCTTTGAGGTAGTATGTCACGACCCAAGCCGGAGGGCCGCGACTGGCACCGGACCCTACTCAACGGGCACCGGCGTACCCTTCATCTAACTTTCCTTATTATCTATAAGGCTTGTCATATTCATATAATCTCGAACAATAATTATAATGAACGAGACGTCATGCCATGATACGAACATACTTATATACATAATATGGCCAACAAGGCTGCAATGCAAAACCATAAAACAAAATACATACGTTTGCCAACAAGGCAATTCAACTGTATATAAGTCAACCCATCACTTGTCTATGCATAAATTGACATTTGTCTATGAGCCTCTACAAAAACGTACATAATGCAACCTATGTCGGAACAGGGCCCCGACATGCCCATAATGCCTACAACAAAATGCATACCAAGACTGTGGCAAGTCCGAAGGATGGGTCTCGCCAATATCTGCTGAACTGGGTAGCCTACTGTGGTGGGGGAGCTTCGTCTATCTGCCCGCTCGGACCTGCAGCACGACATGCAGCGTCCACAAATAAAGGACGTCAGTACGGATAATGTACTGAGTATGTAAGACAGGAAACATAATGCAAGAACAATAATAAGCATCAGGTAAGAGACATACAACCGGTACCATCTGAATGCCTCTGAAGGCGACTAACCATGTCATGCCTAACATGCATATCCATAGACATATATTTATATCCTGTTGAAAATCATCATATACATATATACGCCTCTGTGGGCCTCATCATCATCTCATACATATGCCTCTGTGGGCCTCCTCATTATCATACCCAACTGATCAGTGGTTGCACAATAGGTGCCATACCCGGCCGACTATAGTGCGGCTCGGTAGAGTAAAATAGTTGTCGACTATAGCGCGACTAAGTAGAGTAAAACACATACATATGTATAGTTGCACAATAGGTGCCATACCCGGCCGACTATAGCGCGGCTCGGTAGAGTAAAATAGATAATGCATGCTGGACTCATAAGAGTCATACTACCATGGTAAAATAATAACATATCAATCCTCCCATAAGAGGGGAAACAATATACGTACTGCTACCTTCTAAGAGTAGAGTATCTTTGGGGTTCGTTCATTGCATTGTGTACAGTCAGAGTCGTGCAAAAGAAGGAAAAGGATAGTCTCACATACCTTGCAATACTTTCCAATGTCAAGTTATGAAACTTCCACGACTTCTTAGTCTACAATAAGAGAAATGATACTACCGTTATCGTTCAGGCGTCGCAACTATTATGTATCGACTGTAACCTATTTTGCAATAAAACGGACAGCACCTCCCCTATATATATGACTTCACACAAGTCCAAACAGTCACCAAACAGCAAAACAACATCAATAAGAATCATATTGAGCCTCCCAAAATAGTCCACGCACAAACTAATCACTTCATACGTACAATGGCCACTATAGTCGTGTCAAACGATCTGGAAATGTTATGAACAACTATCAGGACACAACCCTAAATATATATGGTGTTTCTCCACACCCTTCCCCATCCAAAACTCCACAAATCAGTAGTATAACATGCAGCTTTACAGCAACACAAAACAGTTCGCTACAAGTGAATAACTCGAACTCACGGCTTCCGATCACCGTCCCGTGAGTTCTTACACACATAGAACGAATTACCAAGTCTTAAAAGTAGAAAAAAATGTATTAAATAGAGCAGTAACTCACCTTGCTTGTTAGATAACTCAGCCCTTGTTTTGGTTCCTCAAACTCTAGGGTTTACCTTCAACTAGAACTTGAAAGAGGGGAAAATAGATTAGGGTTTGTTTGGGATTATTTTGGGGAGGGGTTGCAGGGGTTCTTTTAGGTTTTGAAGCTGTGAAATAATATTGAATTATCAGGCTTTAGAAGCTTTTAAAAGCCCTCTCTTAACCGACTTGGGGCTTTTAAATTTTTGCCCTTAATTTTGGCAAGTAGGTGATGCACCTACTTGTCACCTACCAGCCTGCGCAGTTCTACGGAAATGCAATTATCTCAATACTCCGAGATCGTATTGACAAACGGTTTGAAGCATTGGAAACTAGACTCATAGACCTTTAATTTGGTAGGTATATCACCCCGTAACTCCTTGTAAATTGGGAGAAAATCACAGAAATATTTGACCTAACGTTTAAGTAAAATTGTGAACCTAAGTTGCGACAACTTTTGTCGACTTTTGTTTCATAACTCTTTCGACTTCAAGACTTATGAAATGGATATCATATCATTCAAATACCTTAAAACATGACATCTTGGCAATGTTAAACACCTCTCGATTTTCCCAAAAATGCGAGTTACAACATCCTTAACTCGTTTATCCTCTAATACTTGTTAACCGCCCGTATACACCTTTGCATCGTTTAGGACCAATAGGAATAAACTCTTATTGTCTCAAAGGTAATTCCCTTCTCGAACCAAGGTATACTATCTTACGGTGTAATCTAACACGTACAAATATGGGTTATAACATAGTATGTGCTTTTGGAGGTGATTTTTATGAAATCCTCCCATAGAGATAATCTGATGAGCACGTGTTTGTCTCTGAAGAAGCCGATGTTTCTCACCCCTGATTCCACACTGGATTGGGATAATTTTACTCAGTTCTTGTATATCCGGCCACCCATATGAGAACTTGCCCAATACCGCAAATTGTAGACCCTCAATGATGTTCATGCGGGATACCTCTGCTTCGGTGTACCTGACTATGGGTTGTCCATGCATGTAGGTTGCCTTCTTGAAAGGGATTGGATCAATTTTTCTGCTAGGGCTCGT
Source organism: Nicotiana obtusifolia (assembly GCA_002018475.1). Taxonomy (NCBI): domain Eukaryota; kingdom Viridiplantae; phylum Streptophyta; class Magnoliopsida; order Solanales; family Solanaceae; genus Nicotiana; species Nicotiana obtusifolia. The sequence continues at coordinate 126,507 of MCJB01034528.1, read as the reverse complement.
CGCTACAGTGCTGTTCAGTGTAGATGGTTTATGAATTTCAGAGTAGTCTAAGGGTTGGGGTGTGGTCGGAGTGATGGCTGGTGTGAGTATAGGGGCTGGAGGTGGTCGTCCAGCAGGGATTTCGCCGGCTGGCGACGGCATTGTTGGCGATTTGTTGGAGCTTCGAAGTTGTCGTCTCTTTCTCTCACTATCGCCAGACCCTGTCTCTCTTCAACTCACACCAAAATTGCTAATAATGGATCTCCCAATTCTATTATATGCAAACTCCATAATAGGTAATCGGTCAGCCTAAGTGCTGGACTTCCCTTTGGTCAAAGCTCGAAGAAGAGTTCCCAAGGTGCGATTAACAACCTCAGTTTGACCGTCAGTCTGTGGATGATGTGATGTAGAAACCAACAGTTTGGTGCCAAGAGCACCGCACAAACACTTCCAAAAGTAACTCAAAAACTTAGCATCCCTATCACTAACAATAGTTCGAGGCACACCATGCAACTTTAATACATTAGCAATGAACAAAGAAGCAACATGTGCATCATCACATTTTTTACAAGGAATGAAATGAGCCTTCTTAGAAAATCTATCAACAACCACATAAATGCTATCATGACCACCCCTAGATCTCGGCAGCCCCATTACAAAATCCATCGATATATCTACCCAAGGACTAGTAGGAACGGGTAAGGGAGTATACAAACCATGATTATTAGACTTAGACTTAGCTCATTTACACTCAAAGCACGCTCCACATATTCTCTCGACATCTTGCCTCATCTTAGGCCAATGGAACTGTTCCCCTAATATAGCTAAAGTCTTATCTACCTCAAAGTGTCCCATCAAGCTCCCATAATGCGCCTCACGCACCAACAACTCTCGTCACGAGGACTCGGGTATACAAACTCCCCTTCTTAAAAAGGTACCCATCATGCCACTAACACTTCTCAATCCGCTGCCCACTAGTAATGGCATCATACACACTCTTAAGATTAGGGTCATGCTCATACATAGACTTAATACTCTCAAAACCCATCAACCTAGATGCTAAAGTGATAGCCAAAGCAAACTTCCTAGATAGTGCGTCAGCTACTACATTCTCCTTTCCCTTCTTATAATGAATCACGTACGGGAAACTCTCAATGAACTCTACCCAGTTGGCATGTCATTTATTTAGCTTCTCTTGACCCCTAAGATGTTTGAGGGACTCATGATCACTCCTAATGACGAATTCCTTAGGCCATAGGTAATGTTGCCAATGAGCTAAAGCTCTTACGAGGGCATACAACTCTTTATCGTACGTAGAGTAATTCAAGGCAGCCCCCTTCAACTTCTCACTAAAATAGGCAATAGGCTTCCCATCTTGCATAAGAACACCTCCAATTCCCACCCCGGAGGCGTCACACTCAATTTCAAATGCCTTACTAAAATCAGGTAATTGTAACAACGGGGCAGAACTAAGCCTACGTTTCAACTCTTGGAAGGCACCCTCTTGCGGCTCCCCCAATCCAAAAAGGGGGAAGTTTCAAGGAGTTGAATGTAACAACCCATAATTGCGTACATTAGATTATGCCATAAGATAGTCTACATATAAGGGCCTAAGAACCAATAAAGAATTCAAAAAGTCAAGAAAAGGAGCAAAAGGCGTCGCCAAGCTGGGTATGCTACCGCAAGATCCTCATGCGAGCTGCATTTTCGCACGCTGAGATCGCAAACCAAGACAGAATCTTGGGCCAAGAACAATGCCAGAAATGCGGTCAATATGCGGTCGCATTTCTAAAATGCGAACCGCATATCTAACACTGAAATCTCAGACCAAGACAGATTTCTGGACAAAGATCAACGCCAGGGTGCCAAGTACTTTTCCAAGATTGACTTACGTTCGGGGCATCATCAGGTGAGGGTCAAGGAGAAGGATATTCCAAAAACAGCCTTCCGGACAAGATATGGGCATTTTGAGTTCTTGGTATTATCGTTAGGGCTAACAAACGCCCCAACAACTTTTATGGATCTTATGAATACCTTATTCAGGCCCTATCTTGATGTGTTCGTCATTGTATTCATTGATGACATTCTAGTGTACTCCCGTTCAGAGACAGAACATACGGGCCACTTGCGGATAGTATTACAGACCCTTCGGGATCGCAAGTTATATGTGAAGTTCTCCAAACGTGAGTTCTGGCTGAACTCAGTAACATTCCTAGGCCATGTGATATCAGACGAGGGTATTAGTGTCGACACTCAAAAGATCGATGCAGTGAAAAATTGGCCAAGACCCACAACACCGTCAGAAGTCCGCAGTTTTCTTGGGCTAGCAGGATATTATAGGAGGTTTGTAGAAGGGTTTTCCTCTATATCAGCACCATTGACTAAGTTAACACGGAAAGCTACCAAGTTCCAGTGGTCTGACGCTTGTGAACGTAGATTCCAGGAGCTAAAGAATCGGTTGACCTCCGCACCAGTGCTTACTTTCCCAGAGGGAACAGAAGGATATGTGGTAGGTTGTGATGCTTCAGGTGTAGGTTTGGGATGCGTATTGATGTAATGTGGGTAGGTGATTTCTTACGCATCAAGACAATTGAAGAAGCATGAAAAGAATTATCCAACCCATGATTTGGAATTGGCTGCAGTAATATATGCTTTGAAGATATGGCGGCACTACTTGTACGGCGTCCATGTTGACATCTTCACATCTCACAAGAGTTTGCAACACATCTTCAGTAAGAAGGAGTTGAATTTGAGACAGCAACATTGGCTCGAATTACTGAATGACTACGACGTCGAGATATTGCATCATTCCGGTAAAGCCAATGTTGTGGCAGACGCTCTCAACCGTAAGTCAATGGGAAGCTTAGTACACGTTGAAGCGGGTAGATGGGGATTGACTAAAGAGCTTCATCAGCTGGCCAATATGAGAATCAGATTATTAGACTCTAAGGACGGAGTTGTTACTGTGCATAATACATCAGAATCATCCTTGGTAGCCGAGGTAAAAGCATGGCAATATGAAGACCCTATCTTAGTACGATTGAGAGATGGCATTCAGCAGTGTAAAACTATGGCTTTTGAGATTAGAGGAGATGGAACACTGAGATACCAGGGCCAATTATGTGTGCCTAATGTGGCAGGGTTGCGAGAGAAGATTATGAACGAGATTCATCAATCCCGATATTCCATCCATCCCGGCTCGACAAAGATGTATCATGATGTCAAAGAGCAGTATTGGTGGGATATCATTAAGAAGTCTATTGCAGAATTTGTAGCGCAGAGTCCCAATTGTCAATAGGTAAAGATAGAACATCAGAAACCCGGTGGATTGCTTCAAAATATAGAAATTCCAACCTAGAAATGGGAGGTGATTAATATGGACTTCATTATTAGATTACCTCGCTCTTATCATAAGTTTTGACTCCATCTGGGTAATAGTTGATCGACTTACAAAATGTGCCCATTTTCTGCCAGTTAAGACAACCCACATGGCTGAAGACTATGCGAAGCTGTATATCAAGGAGATTGTTAGACTTCATGGGGCTGGTGTCTAATATATCAGATGGAGGAGCTCAATTAACGGCAAACTTTTGGAGGTCTTTTCAGAAGGGTTTCGGCACACAGGTGAATCTCAGCATGGCTTTCATCCGCAGACTGATGGACAGGCTGAATGTACTATTCAGACTCTAGAAGATATGCTGCGAGCCTGTGTTCTAGATTTTAAGGGAAATTGGGATGACCATCTTCCCCTCATAGAATTTGCTACAATAATAGCTACCGCTCCAATATTAAGATGGCCCCATACGAGGCACTATACAGGAGGAGATGTAGATCACTAGTTGGATGGTTCGAAGTCGGTGAAACTGAGTTATATGAGCCAGATTTGATCCACCAAGCCATCGAGAAGGTGAAGGTGATACAAGAACGATTGAAGACGGCACAAAGCAGGCAAAAGTTCTATTCTGATGTCCCACGTCATGATTTGGAGTTTGAGGTTGGTGATTGGGTGTTCCCGAGGGTCTCACCGATGAAGGGTGTCATGCGTTTTGGGAAGAAAGGTAAACTGAGTCGAAGGTATATCGGTCCGTATAAAATTCTTCGACGGATTGGACGTGTGGCTTATGAGTTAAAATTGTCGTCCGAATTGGAACTTGTCCATCCGATATTCCATGTATCTATGTTAAGGAAATGTATCGGATATCCTTCTCGAGTCGTCCCTATCAAAGATATACAAGTTTCAGAGGATCTAACATACGAAGGAGTGCCAGTGGCTATATTAGACCGACAAGTCCGCAAACTAAGAACGAATGATGTAGCCTCCACTAAGGTATTGTGGAGGAACAAGCATACGGAAGAAATGACTTGGGAAGCAAAGGAGGAGATGAAGTCTAGATACCCTTACCTGTTCCAGAATGGAGATAATGAGGGTGCCGGGAGAATGCGTCCTGCGTTAAATGCTCGCAAGTTCGTCCTCTACTGATGAGGGAAACTCATCCGAAATCCACAATGAGTGAAATCCCCGTAGACCCTTACATTAGAGGACGAATGTTCTGAAGGGGTGGAGAGTGTTACAATCCACAATTGCGTACGTTAGATTACACCGTAAGATAGTCTACATATAAGGGCCTAAGAATAGGAAAAGAGTTCAAAAAGTCAAGAGAAGGAGCAAAAGGCGTCGCCAAGCTGGGTATGCTACTGCAAAACCCTCATGCGAGCCGCATTTTCTCACGCTGAGATCACAAACCAAGACAGAATCTTGGGCCAAGACCAACGCCAGAAATGCGGTCAATATGCGGTCGCATTTCTAAAATACGAACCGCAAATCAGACCACCTATATCGCAGATTGAGACAGATTTTTTGGCTAAAACCCGCGTCCAAAATGCGAACCGCAGATTTGACAGGTTCCATCGCAGATTGGAACAGAACCCTGGGCTGAGAGTTTGCCAAAAATGCGACCTAAAATGCGATCGCATATGGTAAATGCGAACCGCAGAATCGACACCCCCATCGCAGAGTGAAGCAGAACACTAGACCAAACCAATGTCCAAAATGCGACCAGAAATGCGATCGCATTTTGGAAATGCGAACCGCATTTCTAGCCCTTCTGCATCGCATAATGCGACAGATTTTTAAGGTGAGATCTGCGACCGAAATGCGAACCGCATACCCTGTCTGCGACGAGTATGCGATCGCATTTCTGACCTTTTTCAGGTCTGTGAATTCTTACACCTAGACCTATAAAAGGGACCCCAAACCCGTCCCTTCCTCATTTTTCTGATTCCCGGCAAGAGTAAAAAAGCCCCAAACACTTCTCTCAAGCCCTAGCATCGAACCACCAAATTCCCCTCTTCCAAACCCTCTGTTGAAGGTTGACGGAAGTAAACAAAGGAATTGAAGAACATAGAGGGACAATAGCTGAATCCCTGCTCCTTCTACAAACCCACATTGAAGGCAAAGACCTAGAAATTGAAGGAATAGAAGAAGAAGGTCGAATAATTCACATGCAAGGTAAGTTACTATTCCCTTTCATGTGGTTTTCCCTTAAACATGCATGATGGAGGGGTTGCATGCTTGTGAGAACTTAAAAGAGTATGAATAGGAGCTGCAGAGTCAAGTAAGTAAAGTTAAACAAATGGGCCTTGAGTGTTGTGGGTTATAAATAGGTTGCATGTGCTGTACATACCCTTAACGAAGTTTAGGGGAAGAAGAGTATAGAGAATCACTACATGAAATTTGGGGAATTTTGGTTAATAATAGCTATCAAGCGTAGCAAGTAACCGTTAAGCTATTCTTTAAATGTAGATTAAAGAATTGTGGCAAATTGCGTAGCCGAGAGCCGACGCAATAAGCACCAGGTATGTAAGACTATACCGTTCTTTCTTTTGCACGATTCCTATTAAATACAATGCCACAAATGAGCCCTAAAGAACACTCTACTCTTAGAAGCTAGTATTGCGTATGTTGTTCTCCCCTTCATGAAAAGATTATCCTTGCTTCGTAGTAATAATGTTGATGGAAGTCGTTGAGTCCTATAATTATGTCGATAAAAAGATATTCTTAATTATATGAGCAAGAAGGGTAATGAATGTAACAAGTCAAGATCACAAGTCCGTAAGTAAGTTTGCAATGTATGATGTGAACGAATATATGTGTGTGTGTGCTTGATTGATATGTTATGAATGACCGAGCCTAATAATGGCCGGGTAGTTGTGACCGAGCCTAGAAATGGCCGGGTATGATTATGAGCCCCATAGAGGCATGTGTGTGATTGTATGAGGTAACGGTTATGTAAACGGTTAAGGTAACAATTAATGAATATGAAAATGGCAAGCCCGCAGCGGCACAAGTATTGGGTCTAAAGTAACGATTAAGTAATGTGACCGGTAACACCAAATGTATATGAAACTACCAAGCCTTTTAAGGGAGAAAATATATCTCTGTAATGATGGAAATGGGTGTTATAATGATAATGTTGTGGTTAGCTGCCCCCAGAGGCAATTCCGTCGTTATGAGTTGTCTGTTTCTATTCTGATGCCTATATTACTGCTTTTATATTGTGTTTCCATCTTACATACTCAGTAGATTTTCCGTACTGACGTCCTTTATTTTGTGGGCGCTGCATATCGTGCTGCAGGTCCTAATAGACTGGCAGATGGAGCTCCCCCACCGCAGTAGGTCACCAGTTCAGCAGGCATAGCAGGATTCATCTTTCGGACTTGCTATAATTGGGTATGCATTTTGTGTAGCTATTTCGGGCGTGTCGGGGCCTTGTTCCGACGTAGGATGTTTTGTGTTTATTCTCATAGAGGCTCATTAGACAAATGTCAGTCGTATGTGGACAGTTGTTGGGTATGTATATTTGTAAACCTTATGTCTACAGTATGTTAAGACGCTTCCACAGATTTGTATATGTATATGTATGTGTACGGAGTGCGTCTCCGGTGACGGTTCAGTTTAATGATCTTTTGTTTGAATCAAGTAAGTAAAAGAAAGTAAATAAGTTAACGGTGGCAAAGGGTTCGCAGGTACTCTGCAAGCAGGGTTCGGTGCCCGTGTCACGGGTCCGCCGGGCGGGGCGTGACATTCTTCATCCTCCTCCACTAATAGTGCTACCTCAAGTCCTGACACATCTTAGAGGCACCCAGACGAATGGAGTACCGTGAACTATGGACCTCCTAAAGAATGACTATCCACATTGGGCACACATAACAGGCCCGTCATCTGCAATACACTGTAATCTCTGATAGTAACCTCCTTGGCATCGCTGTGCTGAACCGTGTCCTTGAGGACAAGCAAACAGGGGTCATCATACTGATGCTCTATGATACGATCTTATAGAGAAAACCGAGAAACCATGCAGGCAAGAACTCGACTGGGCTCCGAAACATCCAATCTAACAAACTGGTTGGCTAAGGCTAGAACATCCAATGCTAATGGCTTCTCCACTGCCGGTAGATATGCTAAACTATCCAAACTCTCTGCCTTTCGACGTAAGGGATCGGCTACCATATTGGCCTTCCCGGGATGATATAGAATGGTGATATCATAGGCCTTAAGTAACTCTAACCACCTCCGCTATTGCAAAATAAGATCATTCTGTTTTGAACAGATGCTGAAGACTCAGTAAAGTCCTCACAAGGGACACCGTACAAATAATGCCGCCAGATCTTCGATGCATGAACAATGGCTGCCAACTCCAAGTCATTGACCAGATAATTCTTCCCATGGGTCTTCAGCTATCGAGACATGTTGGCAATCACCCTATCGTCTTGTATCAACACTGCGCCAAGGCCAACACGTGACGCATCACAATTCACAATATAAGACTCTGAGCCCGTAGGCAACACCAACACTAGGGTTGTAGTCAATCCAGTCTTGAGCTTTTGAAAGCTCTCCTCACACTCCTTGGTCCATCTAAATGGATCACCCTTCTAGGTCAATATGGTCATAGGTGCAACAATAGATGAGAAACCCTCTACGAAACGACGATCTTCTTCGGATCTACCTTGATCCCCTCACTCGACCCCACATGACCCAAAAATGCCCCTGAATCAAGCCAGAATTCACACTTAGAGAATTTTGCATATAACCTCTTTTCTCTCAAGGGCTGGAGCACGATCCTCAAGTGTTGCTTATGATCTTCCTAACTGCGGGAGTACACCAAGATGTCGTCAATAAACACTATGACGAATGAATCAAGATAAGGCTGGAATATACTATTCATCAAGTGTATCTATGTTGCTGGGGAGTTTGTCAACCCAAATGACATCACAAGGAACTCGTAGTGACCATACCGAGTCCTAAAGGCAGTCTTCGGAATATCCGGATCCCAAATCTTCAGTTGATGATAACCTGACCACAAATCAATCTTGGAGAACACTCTGGCACCCTGTAGCTGATCATATAGGTCATCAATGTGTTGCAATGGATACCTGTTCTTCACGGTAACCTTGTTCAACTGCCAATAATCAATACACATGCGCATAGAACTATCCTTCTTCTTCACAAACAAGACCAGAGCACCCCACGGCGACACACTAGGCCGACTGAAACCCTTACCAAGCAACTCTTGCAACTGCTTCTTTCACTTCTTCAGCTCTACTGGGGCCATACGATATGGTGGAAAAGAAATGGGGTGAGTGCCCGGCAACAAGTCAATACCAAAATCGATATCCCTATTGGGCGGCTCGCCCCGAAGATCTAGAATAGCATAATAGGGTGACAATCGGTCCATGCTCAAGATAACATCAAAGTCTACCATACTAAGTAACAATAGATCAACTCTGCTCTCAAAACAACCAATAACAACTAAACACGACTGATACACACGGTCCACAATAATAGAATCTCCCACATGCACGGACGCATAAACAGGAGAACTCAAAGAATCATGAGATATGAGATGACACATACGAATAAGTGGATCCCGGATCAAATAAGATTGATGCATCTCTATGGCAGACCGGAACCATACCTGTAATGACTGAGTCTGAAGCATAGAATCTGGCCTGGCCTCCCCTTCTAGGGCGACTTCTACCTGTCAGTCCCCCACCCCTAGCTGGATGTGCGGGTGGAGTGGCAACTAGGGCAGCAACCATGGCCTGGGAAGTCTGTGGACCTGACTGAATCTGTGAAGCCTGAGTAGCCTGGGGAGGAGCACCCCTCCAGAGTATAGCCACACTCAAAGAAAGCTCTCGGTGGGCGTGGCTGCTGGGACAGGCTCGGGCCTGGTCGGCTAGACTGGCCGCTGAAGGCACCCCTACAGGAGGTGCACTAGAAAGTGGCTGAGCAAATTGTGCAACCTGAGACCTCGGAACAACCGGAGCACCACTAGAAGCTAGAACTGCTGAATGAAGTGAACACCTAACATAGCCTCTAGTATGACGGGCTGTAACTGCACCGTTACCACCACTAAATCCTCCCGCACCACGAGACCTCTTGGCCTCCCTATCATCTCTCTCACGACCTCGCATACCCTCCAATCTCCGTGCAATCTCAACCACCTGCTGATATGGAGTATCTGACTCCAACTCCCTAACCATGCTGAATCTAATACCATAGTTGATCCCCTCAATGAACCGACGGACTCGCTCTATAACTGTAGAAGCCAAGATAGGTGCATGTCTGAACAAGTCACTGAATCGGATAGCATACTCCGACACTGTCATGGTACCTTGGCGCAGCTGCTCAAACATTGCGCGCCATGCATCCCGAAGGGTCTGGGGAACAAACTCCCCTAAGAATTAACTCTGAAAACAGAGTCCAAGTAAGTGAAGTTGCCTCCACTGGGCTACCCTCCTCGTACACTCGCCACCACTGGTATGCCGCTCCGGACAGCTGGAAAGTAGTAAAATAAACCCCACTCGTCTTCACAATAACTATAGTGCAGAGAATATGGTGACACTCCTCAAGAAAACCAGGTTTCATCCTCTAAAGCCAAACCACTAAAAATAGGAGGGTGGTACTTCTTGAATCTCTCGAGCCTAAGCTGCTCCTCCTCAGATGTCGTTGCCCAAACCACAGGCTGAACCGGAGCAACATGTTGTTCCGGTATAACCTCTGTGACCTGATCAACCTGGACCCACTGCTCTAGGGTACGGGCCTCAGGAGTCTGTCCTCCTTTCCGAGCTTGAGATGTGGCTGGTACAAGTGGAATCAACCCCGCCTGAGCTATGATGCCGAACATTCTCAAGAACTGTGTGAGGATCTCCTGAAATGCTGGAGTGGAAACTGGCACCTCGGGAGCCTATCCCCCGAATGGAGCTACAGATGGCTACTCTGTTGCAGCTCGATCAGGTGCTCTAGCTGCACCACGTGCCCCTCCTCGGCCTCTGCCCCAGCCTCTCGCTGCTCTAGCAGGGTGCACGGGTGTCTGATCATCTGATCCAGCAGTGCGTGTCCTCACCATCTGTGACAGAATTGAAAGTCAAAGATTTAATTTTCGAGGTCATCCAATTCGCATGATAAGGAATCAAAGAAGTGAAGTTTTCCTAACAATTCTGTAGCCTCTCGAAGATAAGTACAGATGTCTCCGTACCGATATGGAAGACTATACTAAAACCCGCTTATTACTCGTAACACCTATGAACCTATAGCTCTGATACCAACTTGTCACAACCCCAATTTCCCTCCATAGGATGTTTTGATGGCAAATAGTCTCTACGACTTGGTAAGCCTAACAAATACTAATAACTTGACAGAAATAATTACCAAATGCTAAAAACTAAGCGGAATAACTGATATAACCCATCGATACAAAACATAACCTCAATAATACGCTCCCCAAAACCGGTGAAACTGAGTCATAAACACTACAGAGCATAACTAGACTAACTACTACATCACTGTCCGAAAGAAAGTACAACAATAAATGAGAATAAGGGAAGGTGACTCTGAGGCCTGCGGACGCCGAGCAGTCATACCTTGAAATCTCCGATAAAAGCAGCTACAGGTAATTTCTAATGACCGGCACGAGCAGATGTACCTGGATTTGCAGAAAAAATATGCAGAAACATAGTATGAGTACACCACAACGGTAGTCAGTAAGTATCAAGCCTATCCTCAGTAGATTAATGACGAGGTCACGTCAAGACACCTAATAGTATATAAATAAGCAGTACGGAAATGTAATAAGTATAAATAATTGAAGCAAGAAAAAACTGATACGAAATGAGATAATAACCTAAATAAATACCGGAAACTAAACATGGGAATGCTTAAAAGAAGTAACTAAAGAAAACCCAAGTGGTCATATACCGACAACAACAACAAGAATGTTCCCACCAAAACGCTTTGCAACATGAAATAAAAATCATGAATCACAATGAGGTACCGCCTCGTGTATAATAAAATCACAATCGAGGTGCCACCTCGTATAATCAAGAATCACAATCGAGGTACCGCCTCGTATTCACATTACTCAATTTCAATCACAATCTTTTCTTATACCGCCGCGTGAGCCTTACATTTGAATAGGTTTTGAAAACTGTTTTCCCCAAGTAGTTACTTGCACTTTAGCCCATCTTATGACGCCGCTTGGCTTCACGTAGTTTCCCTACAAGCAGCACGCATATAAGTCCCACCTTATACCGCCGCATGCACATTAACCCCAAGCTTTATACCGCAGCATACGCATCAATGGCACATTACAATAACAACTTGCACCATATGTACCCATATATCACAATTTGCCAACAATCCACAATATAAATGTTTCCACAACAATAGCCCACGGCTCCACCACAACGGGTACAAGAATATCTACAACAGCAATGAATGTAAAATGCTCAAAAGGAAGATGTTTCAACAATAACAATTTCGCCTCAACGTGATAACGGCTTTCACCACTTCAACACCAATACTCAACAATGAGAGACAATGCATAACCATAATGTTAAATAAGAATAACTCGCAATGGAAGAGATAACATGATCAATAACCTCAATTAATGGTAATCAACAATGAAAGAGGTAACATGAACAATAACTTCAATTAATAATATCAATAATGAAAGAGGTAACATGAACAATAACTTCAATTAATAATGTTCAACAACGAAAGAGATAACATGTACAATGACTTCAAACAATGATAATCAACAATGAAGAAATATTATGTGACAATAAAAGAGGCAACAAGTTCAACTAGAGCATGAGAGCACATTATCAATTAGGAGGTAGAACAAGTGTTAACGAAATCGTTTAATACATGTAAGGATAGTCTAACACGAGTAAGTATAGATTAACTAAGAGGATTAGAACATGATATGGCATTCAATTAAGCATGGAAATAGTCTAAGTAGCCTAAACTGGTCAAATACCACGTACAACCCGTGTAGCCACTCGTCACCTTGCGTACATGGGTTTTACTTAGCACAATTGAAACAGACAATACCAATCCTAAGGCGTAGTTCCCTCACATAAAGTTAGGCAAGACACTTACCTCAACTAGGCCAATTGAACACTCGAAAATAGCTTTTCCCTTAAAATCCGCCTCCACAATGTTCAAAATTAACCAAAATCGACTCAACATCATCAAACAATGCCAGGGAATTCAGTTGCAACAGATAAAGCTATGATGTTTATACTTTTCCATAAAGTCAAGAAAAGTCAACTCAGGGCTCGCCCAGTCAAAAACCCGGGTCCAATGGTACATTCCATCTACCCATGACCCCACGAGTTCATATATGTGATTAGTTTCAAAATCCGAGTTCAAATCGACTCTCAAAACTCATTATTTTAATTTCAAAAACTTGATAAAGTTTCACAAATTTTCACTTTGACTCACATGATTTTGATATTAAGATATGTTGATGGACTATGATTAGAAATGGATTAGAATCACTTACCCAAGGTTTGTAGGTGAAAATCCCCTCTCCAAATCGCCTCCTACAGAGTCTATGGTTCAAAAGTGAAAAAATAAGTTTCAAAAATCCCGTCTCCCAGCCCTTTAACCAGCTGCAGATATCGCACTTGCGACACAGGATTCGCATTTGCGAACCCTCGCAATTGCGGACCAGGGCTGGCATTTGCGAACCCTGACAGACTCAGCATTTATCGCAAATGCAATAGTCTTTGCAATTGTGAACTGGAGGGTCATTGCAAAAGAGAACATTTTCCAATTTCTGCTGGCTTCGCAAATGCGAAGGAGAAGTAGCATTTGCGACAACTGCCCGTCTTCTGTCACCTTAGCAAATGCGAACCTAGTGTTCGCATTTGCGATTCCAGAGCACCAAACACCAGCGTTTTCCATTTTTCAGTCCAAACCACTCCAGAACATGTCCGAAACTCATCTGAACCCTCGAGGATTATCATATGAATACTAAATCAACTAAACATCTGAATCCTATCAAATCAACTCCAAACGACACTAATTTTGCAGACAAGTTCTAAATACTATAACGGACCTATTCCAAGTCCTAAAATCAATTTTCAAGCTCGATAGCTAAAAGTCAACATACGGTAAAACCTTTCAACTTTAAATATCCAAATTTCGGCAAATCAACATAATCAACCTACGGACTTCCAAAATCAATTCCGGGGATACGCCCAAATCCGATATCACGATACCAAGCTATCTGAGCCATAAAAACACAGTTTCGGGGTCGTTTTCATAAAAGTCAAAGTTTGATCAATATTTTCTAATTTAAACTTCTAAGTCAAGAATCAAGTGTCTAGATCGACCCGAAGACTTTCCGGAATGAAACTAACCAATCCCGCAAGTCAAAAAATAGTAAACACACATGTGGGAAGCAATAGAAGGGGTAACGTGGCATAATTGCACAACATGGTCTATCGGGTCGTTACACCCACTGACCCCCCAAATCCATAGAGTATGCCTGCAACATGTCCTCCAATATCTATAGAGTGTGTTCGGACTGTCCTTCCGCCAGAGAATGAAATGCGGTACTCAACTCGACTCGCATACCCAACTCACGCTGCACGACTCTCCACAAAATACAATGTGAACTGCGTGCGCTGGTCAGAAACGACAGAAATAGGCATGCCGTGCAGGCGGATAATCTTCCGGAGGAAATCTGAGCCAACGTCTTAGAAGAATAGATGTCATCACTCGAATGAAGTGAGCGAACTTAGTCAACTGGTCCACAATAACCCATACTGCATCATATTTGCTCAAGGTTCTGGTAAGCTTACAACAAAATCTATAATGATGCGCTCTCACTTCCACTCCAGCATCTCCAATCTCTGAGTCAACCCACACGGTTTCTGATGCTAGTACTTCACCTGTTGACAATTCAAACACCGAGAGACATAACCAAAAATATCTTTCTTCTTCTTTCGACACCAATAATGTTATTTCAAGTCACGATACATCTTCGTGACACTTAGGTGAATGGAATAGCAGGAACTGTGAGCCTCCTCAAGAATCAACTCTCTCAACCCATCAACATTTGGAACACAAATCCGGCCTTGAAGCAACAAATGAGGATCATCAAACTGGCGAGCCTTGATGCGCTCCAAAAATGATGTTTGTTCCACAACATAAGAAAGAACCTGGCTATCTCTGAAACATCTAACCTCACGAAATGATTGGCCAAAGCCTGATCATCCATGGCTGGTAGCCTCTCCACTACCGGTAAATATGCCAAACTTTCCATGCTCTTAGCCTTCCTACTCAATACATCGGCCACCACATTGGCATTCCCCCCATGATATAATATGGAGATATTATAGTCCATCAATAACTCTAACCATCTTCACTGCGCAAATTAAGGTCCTTCTACTTGAACATGTACTGGAGATTCCGATGGTCGGTATAAACGTCACATGGAATGCGGTATAGACCTCACATGGAACGCATGAACAATGGCTGTCAATTCCAAATCATGCATAGGGTAATTCTTCTCATGAACCTTGAACTGATGAGACGCGTAGGCAATCACCCTACCGTCCTGCATCAGTACCGCACAACCAATACATGATGCATCACGATACACGGTGTAAATCCGAACATGTAGACAACACTAACAGTGAGGTTGTAGTCAATGCACTCTTGCCCGAACCTGTAGACAACACGAACACTAGGGTTGTAGTTAATGAAGGCTTGAGCTCCTGAAATTTCACCTCACACTCGTCGGACCATCTGAAAAAGGCACCATTTTGGGTCAACTTGGTCAATGAGGATGAGGTAGGTGAAAACCCCTCCACGAACCGGCGATAATAACCCGCCAAACCCAAAAAACTCTGAATCTCTGTAGCTAAAGTAAGTCTAGGCCAGTTTTGAACTGCCTCAAACTTCTTAAGATCTACGTTGATACCCTCTGGGGATACAACATGACCCAAAAACAACCAAGTCGAACTAGAACTCGTACTTCGAAAACTTGGCATATAACTGACGATACTTCGAAGTCTGAAGTATGATCCGCATCCTCTCGGTGGCGAGAGTAAACCAAAATATCATCAATGAATACGATCACGAAGTAATCCAGAACGCTTAAACGCTATGTTCATCAAATCGATATAGGTTGTCGGGGTATTAGTCAAGACAAATGACATTACCACGAACTCGTAGTGACCATACCGAATTCGAAAAGCTGTCATAGGGACATCTGATGCCCTAATCTTCACCTGATGATAGACTGACCTCAAATCAATCTTGGCAAACACCTTGGCACCCTGAACCTGGTCAAATAGGTCATCAATCCTTGCCAACAGATACTTGTTCTTAATGCTGACCTTGTTCAGTTGCCAATAATCTATGAACATCCTCATCAATCTGACCTTCCTCTTCACAAACAACACCAGTGCACCCCAAGGCGAGATACTAAGTCTAATGAATCTCTTGTCAAGCAAATCTTGCAACTGTTCCTTCAATTCTTTCAACTCAACTAGAGCCATACGGTATGGTGGAATAGAAATAGACTAAGTGTCCTGAACCAAGTCAATGCAAAAGTCGATTATGGTATAAAATACGCTAAGTCCCATTTTTTTCAAGTTTTACCCAGTCATGCAAAAGAGAACCACCAATCGCAAATGCGATCAGTGTTCTAGCCCAGCTGTAGTCGCACATGCGACATATACCTTGAATTTGCAAAGCCCCCACCCACACAAATGCGATGCAAGCTTCGCAAATACGAAGCTAACCAAAGTCCCAGTCATCGCAAAAGCGAATAAAGGGTCGCAAATGCAGAACACACACAGTCCGCAAATATGAAGATTTCTTCGCAAAACGAAAGCCAGCCCCCAGCTCCCTATTCGCATTTGCGAGCCTGACATCGCAAATGCGAGGCTCGCAATTGTGATCAGGTTCTCGCAAATGCAAGACCTGCAACTTATAACCAGCAACAGACTTGCACTAGCAGTTTCAAAATCAACCAAAACCCGTCCGAAACTCACCCGCGCCCTCTAGCTCCAACTGAGCATGCACACAGGTGTAATTAACATCATATAAACTCGCCCGCTCCCTCAAATCATCGAAACAACATCAAGTATCAAGAATCAATCATCAAAACTCAAGGATTTCAAGTTTAAAACCAAATTTTACAATCTTTCATATAATGAGCTGAAACACCCTCGGGTCACTCGGGACCACAACCAAACAGGCGTACGAGTCCAAAAAAATCATACGAACCTACCAAATTATCAAAACACTGATCCGAGGTCGTTTACCAAAAACGTTGACCGTGGTTAACTGAAACCTCATTTTAAGTCAAAAATCATATTTTTTTCAAATTTTCACATAAAAGCTTCCCGAAAAATGACCCGAACTACGCATGCAAGTCATATAACATCAAATGAAGCTACGAAAAATCTCGAAATATGGAAAAAGGAGTTAGTACTCAAAATGACCTATCGAATCGTCACTGGGTCTCATCTCTTATCTCGATCGCTGGATCTTACTTGTCACGTGACACTTTCCGGGCACGCCACGTAGAAATGATAAATTTTACCCATGCAGTTACAAGATTATGGATTTTTGTTTCGGCGGAGAAATATGAAAGCAGTTGTTTTGTCCTTTTACATACACGAATTTGGGAAGAAGATAATTCCTTCACAAACCGAAAAAAACTACTATTTCGACAGTTCAAAAACCATACTAAAGTACAATTTTTTGTAATTTTTTTTTCTTAACTTCAACTTCACATACTACTTTAAACATTTAATAAAATCTTCTTAAGAATATTTTAAATTATTATTATTATTGAAATAATAAATAATATTTTGTTCATCCTAATTTATGTGACACTCTTTTCTTTTTTGTCACCTTTCAATAATTAGTATAATATGACTTTAAAATATTTATTTTACGTTAATGAGATGATTTATAGTCACATAAATATTTATAATTTATATTAGATCACAAGTTTCAAAACTCTTTATTTCTTTTTTAAACTTCATGCCCAGGTAAATAACATCACCTAAATTGAGACAGAGAGAATAATAATCTTTATGTTAATATTTATTGCTAGAAGAGAAAAATCATGTTTGAAGTGATAAAAATATAGAGAATTACACTTATATAGAACCCACTAACGTACATTGCAACAGAATGGATCAGTCAAAACTTTTCAAATATGTAGCCAAAAATGATAGGCTCAGATCCGAAAAAGGAGCATTTTTCTGGTTTTTTTTTTTAATCTTGGAGATCTTCAAGTGTGAAAATTGGATGATTTTATGTTCCTCTTCCCCGAGTTCGTATACATTCTTATTCCAGCTACAAAAAATGCAAATCTATGCACAATCCAACTCGAAAATCTTAAATTTTCTTCTTCCTCAAATTCTAAATAGTATAATCAAAATAAAAATTGAAAAAATTTATTGCAAGTTTGTGATTTAGCAAAGAAATCAACAAGAAAAGTAGATGTATACATAAATTATTCGAGAAAAAGTAAGAAAATACACAAAATTTGAATTTTAATCTTAACTGCACATGTGTGCAGTACATGTATAATAATGTATAACTTTATATATATGGAATATTTAATACTATATACCAAAAAATAAGAAGGAAAAAAAAAAAAGTGTCGAACTTCCACGGAAGACTACTATACATGTGCAATATCTATACCCCCTTATAAACTGAAAATATACATATAATTATATAGCATTATGCGCAAATATACGTACTTATACACATTTATACTCAAATATAGAATATGTAGAAGTGTGTATAAGCGCTCAAGTGGTGGTTGACGAAATATCTAATTCTTCTTTTCCTTGTCTAATGTGGCCTTAGATTCCGCTGTTTATAACATTTACACTAAAAAATACCTTCTAAATACCAGTTTTACATATTTACACTAGAAAACATCTTCTGTCCAGATTTAACACTAAATCACCGGGGGAAAGAAGATCAGACAGGTCCAAATGAACCCCAAAATCCATAATTTTGCCTCGTCCAGTAGATAATACCATTATTAATCAGTACCCATTCAGATTGAAGCACGAATTCACAGTGAAAATTTTCAGTTCTGAAACCTTTAGCTTAGTCTACAACATTTGATGACAAAAGCTGAAAAGCATTGAAATCTGTAGAAAAAGCTAAAGCATTTGATGACAAAAGATGAAAGGATTTTGCTGTATAGTTCTTTGCTTTAGCCAATGGGTTTGAAATTCTCATTTAACCATGCATCGTATCTTCCCCTAAAACGAAAATAAGCTATTGCAATTTGCAAACGGCTGAGTTAAGATCTACAATTGCTTTCAAAATTGTTTTAGACGATAGCTTTGTAACAACATGACTGGTCGTTTTGAGCTTTAACGTTTCATTCGGTGATTTGAGACTTTGAGTAGCTTCATATTATGTATTATGACTTGCTGGTTTCGGTTTTCGAGCGCTTCGAGATTGATTTGGAAGAATGATTCTCGTTTTAGAACTTTTAAGTTGGAAGAGTTGACCAATGTTTGACTTTTAGGTAAACGGACTCTGAATCGGGTTTTAATTATTCCAATAAGTTGGCATGATGATTTTGGACATGTCCAAAAAGTTTGATTAAATTTCGATGAGTTTTAGATAAGTTTGGGTTGTATGGTAATTGTTTTTTGTTTTGACGTCGATTTGAGCATAACGGCTACCATATTGAGCAAACGGCCTTTGATTCGTGTTTCAACTAATGCATTATATCCGTATCGTAATTTTGGAACCATAGCAACTGAAATCATCAAGTTTCGACATCGTATGAGGAATTTATGATCATTTTAATAAGATTTGGGTTGCTAGATTTTTCAGATTAATTACGAAATTGCCACTGAATTCGTATTTGAAAAACTGCACTATTTCCAAATATTGAAGCCAACATATCTCCTTCATTATAAGGTCAAATGGAGTGATTCAAAAGTCTAACTTGACTGAAATTTCACAAGGAATCCATTAGAGACATCAAAAGTGAGTTTCAGGATAGTTTGGCACAAGAAACGAGGCAAAATAACTGGGCATTTTTGGCTATTAATGTTGTTGGAATTTTTCTTATCTTGAAAGTTTGGGATTGGCAGAATTCAAGGATGTTCTTCAAGTTTCTTCCATGGGGTAAGGTCTAAACCATAACCTAAGTATTATCCTTTGATTCATTCCCTTGGTTTAAGCTTTAATCCATAATTTCAATTGAAAACTCATTTAATTCTTTGAATCAAGACCTAAGGTTAAGTCCTAAATTTTAAAAATTGAAAATGTATTAGAGGCGTTTATTTCTCAATTCCTTTTGGGGTCTTGTTTTTCTAATATAGGAGAACAACATACTCGAATTTGGCGAGTTTTGGAGGAGTATTTCGAGAGATATGGGCCCCAACTAGGATGGGTTGGACTCTTGGGTTATGAATACCCAAGAGAGATATTTTGGAGAATTGGTTGAGTTATTGAACCCCGATTGAGTCAGTTTTTGTTTGTGTGAGCTTGTATTGGTTTGGGCTTCGCTCAGTTAAGCTTGGATTCGA
Organism: Nicotiana obtusifolia; assembly: GCA_002018475.1. NCBI lineage: Eukaryota > Viridiplantae > Streptophyta > Magnoliopsida > Solanales > Solanaceae > Nicotiana > Nicotiana obtusifolia. Next base: position 106,638 of record MCJB01034528.1, on the reverse strand, counting down.
ATCCAAGGCGGGCCCGACGATGACTTTTGTTGACTTTTTGGGGAAAATATAAAGATCATTGCTTTATTTATTGTAATTAGTTTCTCTTGCATTGTTTGATATTATTAAGTCATTTTTTGGTTATATTTGAGCCGTGTGGAGGTGAATTTGGGGGAAAAGCTATCTCAGAGGGTTGAGTTGGCGTAATTGAGATAAGTATCTTGTCTAACTTTGTGTGGGGGAAATTACCCCTTGGGATTTGGGTTGATTGTGCTATTTCTGTTATGCGAAAGCCGTATATGCAAGGTGACGAGTGGGTACACGGGCTACATGTGGTATTTGACCGCTTTAGATTGTCTAGACTCTTTCCATGCCTTTAATTGAATTGTCATAACATATCATATCTTTCATTGTTAATCTACTCTTACATGCTCTATTTGACGTTGTTAACACTTGTTCTACCTCTTACTTATTATTTTCCTCTTATATGCTTTAGTTGAAGTTATTTCCTTCCTTATTGTCTTGTTACCTCTTAATTATTGAATCACTTTTAATTGAAGTTATTATTTCGTGGGAATATCATCTTGTTGAGTTATTGATGTTAAAGTTGTAATAGTCGTTATCACATTGAGGCAAAGTTGTTAATGTTGAGATATCTTTCCTTGTTGAGCATTCTCATTCATTTTGTTATTATGTATGCGTAAGATGCACAGGGATAGAGCTACCAGGCTAGATGAAATACCTGTGTAATTTTGAAAGAATGCGGGTAGGGCAGGTTTGGACTGGCTACTAGGCTGTTCAGCGTCATTTTTAGGACGGTAAAGATGCTCGATGAATGGAGGTAGAGTACGATGATTCCTCTGTATAAAAACAAGGGCGATATCCAAAGTTGCAATAATTATAGGGGGATTAAGCTGCTAAGTCATACTATGAAAGTTTAGGAGAGGGTGATTGAAGTGAGAGTGAGGACCAGTGTATCCATTTCTGAGAACCAGTTTGGTTTCATACCGGGGCGTTCAACAATGGAAGCCATTCACATTATGAGGAGATTGGTGGAGTGGTATATGGAGATGAAGAAGGACTTGCACATGGTATTCACTGACCTAGAGAAAGCATATGACAAAGTCCCGAGAGAGGTGCTCTAGCGATGCTTGGAGGCTAAAGGGGTCCTAGTAGCCTATATTATGGTGATTACGGACATGTCTGATGAAGCTAAGACTTGAGTTAGGGCAGTAGGAGGACACTCGGAACAATTTTCGGTTATGATGGGGTTGCACCAAGGATCAGCTCTTAGTCCATTCTATTTTCCTTGGAGATGGACTCATTGACGAGACACATTCAAGGTGAGGTGCCATGGTGCATGTTATTTGCTAATGACACAGTTTTAATTGACAAGACGCGGGGTGGTGTTAATGAGAGGCTGGAGGTTTGGAGGCATACCCTAGAGTCTAAAGGTTTCAAGTTGAGCAGGACCAAGGCAGAATATATGGAGTGCAAGTTCAGCAACGGTACCTAGAAAGGAGATATGGAGGTGAGGCTTAATATGCAAGTCATCCCCAAGAGAGGTAGTTTCAAGTATCTCGGATATATAATATAAGGTAACGGGGAGATTGATGAAGATGTCACGCGTCGTATCGGAGTAGGATGGATGAAGTGGAGGCTCGCTTCCGGTGTCATATGTGATAAGAATGTGCCACTGGGACTTAAAGGTAAGTTCTACAAGGTTAGTTAGACCGACTATGTTGTATGAAGCAGAGTGTTGGCCGGTCAAGAACTCTCATACCAGAAGCTAAAAGTAGCTGAGATGAGGATGTTAAGGTGGATGTGTGGCATACCTGGTTGGATAAGATTAGGAATGAAGTTATTCGGGAAAAGGAGGGAGTGGCCCCTGTGGAGGATAAGATGCGGGAGGCGAGGTTGAGATGGTTTGGGCATGTTAAGAGGAGAAGTATAGAAGTCCCTGTTAGAAGGTGCGAGCGTTTAACCTCAGTAGGAAGCATGCGGGGTAAAGGTAGGCCTAAGAAATCTTGGGGAGAGGTTATTAGGTGGTACATGGCGCAGTTGGAGCTGACTAAGGACATGGCCCTAGACAGGAGGGTGTGGAGGTCAAATATTAGGGTAGAAGGTTCATAGGTAGTCGAGTGTTTCTCTTTGTTTTACTCAGTTCGCTAGCATCAGTGTTAGTATGATATCTTTTATTTATTGAAGGCTATTACTACATAGAGTTTGACTGCATTTTTGGATTCGATCTTATTTCATCTTGTTGTTATTCCTACTTGTTGCAATTACCTTTTCTTTTTCAGTCGTTCTCTAGCTGAGGGTTTATCAGAAACAGCTTCTCAGCCCTTCCAGGGATAAGGGTAAGGCTGCGTACATCTCACCCTCCCCAGACCTCACTTGTGAGAAACTACTGGGTTTGTTGTGGTGCGAATTGTAATTGTGTTGTGATATTGATACGCATGCTGTAGTATAAGGCTAGGGTTTGATACGCATGCGGTGAGATAAGGTGGACTTGATACGCGTGTTTCTAGTAAGGGAACTGATGGTAGGCTATAATTGCGTATTTGAATCGCTTATTGCACTCTAATTTACTGCACTTTATTCGTTTTGAGCTTTACTTGATAGCGTTTTGCACTTATTGTGTGTTTTATGCCTTACAGGAGTGATTCCGAGCTATGTAGATGTTAGAATGAATTCGAGTGATTTGGAGCATTGACGTCTGAGTAAAATCCCAAAGGATTAAGCCGGGATAGTGTTCGGGGGTCAAGGACCAAATCTGGACGTCAAAACGCAAGAAAAATCCGTACTCTAAGAAAACCTCACTAGTGCGGCACGTGGGGCGGCACGTGGTCACCGCGGCTTCCCATTTTCCTATTGTCTATCAAAAATCAACTCTCTAGATTTCCCCACTAATGTCCCGCATGGCGCGTCGCCCTATGCAGCGTGCCTGTTCAAATTTTACAAAGTGAAAATCCAATTTCGGCTAGGAGAAGGTGATTTTGTCTAGGCCCGACCCTACTTGGTATAAATACATGGAAAAATATTATTTCCTGGACTTTTGACACATATCGACCTAAGGAGGCTAAGGAGGAGTTGGAAGAACATGAGCACGAGGATTTCATCATTCCTTCCCCACTCAAGATCCAAGTTTGGATTGAATTTATGTTTTCGACTTCTTTAACTTTATTTGTGATGAATTGCTCCATGTCTATGGAGTAGTTCTCTTTAGGGTTTGATGGATTTGGTGTATTGATGATTGTTTATGAATTATAACTCTAGTTGTATGTATTGAAGTGTTTTTGGATGATTTAATTGTTGCATCTATATTCACTTGTTCATGTAATCGGAGAGGCATAACTTGTGATATCTTTGCATTATATTGTTGGTTGAGTTCATTAACTCTTTTTAGTAACCGAAAGAGGCTAGTTGAATTATTGATTAAACTTATTTAGGAGAATAATCGAAAGAGATTTTCCAAAAGACCAATCCATTACGCATTCTTGCACATCTTCACATGCTTAAATTGGTTCATCTCGTGAGGTTAAGACTTAATCGAGAGAGGAGTTTTTGTTGATCGTTTGAATTAATAATTGAATGCATTTGAGAGATTCACTTAACATTAGAAGTGAATTATCTAGAATTAGATCCCAAATAATTATCTTGCACCTATCCTATCAAAACCCTATTTTCTCCCATTGATAACTTCCTTGATTATCTTTGTTTCGATTGTTATTAGTCAGTAATTTTAGATTCTAAGTTAATTTTAGTTATTCATCATATAAATCTCGATTGTTGATTCCCCTGGATTGCAATCAAGCTAGAAAATACGAATATATTGTTTAACTCCAATCCCTGTGGATACGAGATTATACTATACTATCTTTTGACTAGCGAGCATAATTAAAATGGTGTTTTGCGCTCGTCAAGAACTACTTGAAGCCACGTGGTGAGATAAGGTGGCTAAAACGCGTGTAGCTTTTTCTAAAAAAAATTTCAAAACTGAATGTAAGGCTCACGCGGCGACTATAAGAAAAGATTGTGACTGAAATAGTGAAATATGAATATGAGGCGGTACCTCGGTTGCAATTTTCATTGTACATTCCATGTTGGAAAAACTTGTTGACTTGAACGGTCATTGTTCTTCCTTCAATCATTCATCCGCATTTTGATTGTGTATGGTTTTTCGTTGTTATCTTGGTGTTGGAACGATTGTGGTTTCTTATGTGAGTCATGCATTCTGTGTGATTTGTTGTGTTGTTTTAACATGCCAATCTATGCCTCCATTATAACTTGGTGAATTGATTATCAATGTGAATTTAATTGCATGGAGTCACTATATCATATTCTATTGAGTTGTTGGTAACATAATTGTTTAAATAAAAGAATTATTAACATACTTTATTCTATGTACCTTTTAAGATAGAACTCGTTATCTCAGTCGGTGCCTTTTTATTCTAAATGGTTATCGCAGTTTTACTATAATTGGTTTCTCAAATTAACTCATCACCCTGTTAGATGTTTACCTTATTTATTGTTATCATGTTTTTCCATAACAAATTCTATATTTAATTCGTTAATTTAACTTATGTTTTACTTTGTTTAAAAATGATACTTTTACACAATTTTATTGATTTCTAAACTAAACCCGTCTTATACTCTGTTTCGCACAAGTTGTATATTATTTTACTTTACTTGATTTCTAAAATAAACTCATTATTTCATTTGACACCTTACATTATTCAAGATTGTTATTATGTTTATGGTGTTTAAATATATCTTTCGTTCATCTAAATTTATATTTATCACGGTTGCAAAATATATGGTAGCACGTGGGTCTTGTCATACGAAGGTGATTGTTATTGTGGGCACGAGGTGCCATATCTGTAAGATTTAAAAATTGTGGCCCATGACTTGTGGTTTATGAGTTGTGGTGCCTCGGGGTAATTCTTGTTGTAAGTCCATGTGTTGGGAGCAATTTGATTACTTGATTTATCATCCGTACTTCCTTATTTGAGTTTATTTACATCTCATCGGTGTTCTGATTATATGTTTCGTTTTTACTCATTTACTACTTGCTGCCAATTATGTTTCTACTACTTCGTTGTTGGTTGTAAATCAATAATCTTTCCGCCGTTGGTCTTACATTGATGTTCTTTCCATTGTTAGCTTATGTGTATCTTGAACAAGTTTTTATATCTAGTAGGTGTCTTGACCTGCTCTCGTCACTACTCTACCGAGGTTAGGCTTGATACTTATTGGGTACTGTTGTGGTGTACTCATGCCACGCTTCTGTATATTTTTTTACAAATCTAGGTATTCTGATTATGTTGTTGAGTTACGTCTGCTCGGTGGGAGACTTCAAGGTATACCTGCTTGACGTTCGCAAGTCTCGAATATCTTACTTCATTATGCTACTATTAAATTGTCATTCAAAACAGTATTGTGTTTAGAAAATCTAGTGTATTCTAGTAGTGCTTATGACTCTGTACTATCGGTTTTGGGAAATGTATTACTTTTGGCCGCTTGCGGCTATGTATATCATTTAATGGTTTATGATAAATGATTAAATAGTTCAATTCTGTTATTAAATCAGCAAGTGTTAGGCTTATCTAGTCTTAGAAACTAGGTGCCATCACGACATCCTAAGATGAAAAATTAGGGTCATGACAAGCTTCCACACAGAAAGAAAAAAAAAAATATATATATATATATATATATATATATATATATATATATATATATATGTATATATATGTATGTATAAAGCACAAGACAAAGAATGAGGAAGTAGACTCTACCGGTTGGCGATAAGAGATGAATGTGTGATTTTCAATCGTGAGCTCGCTCATGGCTATGCCGGCCGGCGGCCAACCGTCTTCAACAGTTGGTCTACCTCCTAAACTCGGTGCAAACCCTATAAATTATAATACAACAACTACTACATCCCTTAATTATGCCAACATATTTAAACCTAGTTCATTAAAATGCTTCCATTCAACCTACGTCCAATGTTAATATCACAGAATCATCAATCCCTATAAAACCTTTGTCTCTCCTTCATGGTGAGACTTTGAACCAATGGACAGTTTCAGAAGTCAAACGGATGAATAGCATTGAAAATTTGGACTTTTCCATTGTTGGCAAATTTTTTTTATGGTTGTCCAGAAATTCAGGAACTTCGCAAATTAATTCCTAACCAATATGGGATTAAAGGTGAACTACAAACTGGTTTATTGCATAATTGACATGTTTTAATTAGATGCACTCTCTTGGAAGATTATGTTAATATCATGTCAAAAGGTGCATATTATATTAAAGCAAAGATGGATATGAATATCCAATGAGACCATTGAAATATGCCAAGTGGTTTAATCTTTATGAAGAAACATCAGTTGCCATAGCTTGGATTTTATTCCCAACACTGCCACCTTCATTTTTCAAAGAGTCATTGTTTTCGTTAGCCTCGGCTATTGGAAAACTTAAAACAAGACCAAGTTGTTCTCGTGTGAAAGTGGAAGTGAATTTGTTGGCAAACCTACCTAAAAGAGTGCAAATTTAGGTTCTTAAAGTTACAGGAGAGGTGAAATCAAAGTGGATAAAACTCTAATATGATTATATGCCCAAGTACTGAAAAGAGTACAAGTTACAAGGGCATTGTGAAGTTTAGTGTAGGGTATTGCATCTTGAACTATTTCCAGTTATAGAAAAGGAAAAAGAAGTAGTGAATGATAGCAAACAAGTGAAGTTAAATAATATTGCCCCTCCCATTAAGGTCTTAACCAGTGACAAAATTGTTGGGTACCCTAATGGTAAGTGGAATCAAGTTAGGAATAATAGCCAAAAAAATATTGAGTCTTGCAATTGTGGAAGCAAAATTAGCTACTCTTGTAACTGTTGCTAACAAATATGCTCCACTAGAAGGTGATGAAGGGGAGAAAGAGGAAAATACTCAAGTAGCAGTTATTGAAAAGGAGAAGAAAAATCAAAAGGATGAGGAAAATTATCCTAGATCGACTAGAATTCAATCTCCAAAATCAGCAGGAAAACAACTAAACCCTAAGGCACCAATATTAAATCTTAATGGGGAGGGGGGTAAAGAGGTGTTACAAAAGGAGTCTACTGCATAATGGGTGAATAGAACTTTTGGCCATGGAGCTACAAGTAACCTCTCAATCATTAGACACAAATCCTACATACTGAGTTGGAGCAAGAGAAGGAGAGCTTACCAATGATTGAAGGCAAACTTTGGTGTGATCAAGTTGAAGAAGATTCAAAAGAAGGATAATTTCATTTAGACGATGATGGAGATGATTTGTCAGAAAAGGAAAGGAATGATGAGGAACAAAGTGTTAATTGCAAGCATGGTAGAACTGAACTGAATTCATCAGAAGGAAGAACTTGGAAAGAACCCTAACCTTAGTCATGATGCTACAGTAAACCCTATGAATGCTACAGCAAGTCCTAGTGTCTCAAATGTCGGTTTAATTGATCCTGGCAATAATATAGCGATGCATGTGAAAATTCCAAGAGGTATTGGTGTAGCTCTTATGAATGGTGATTAGCTGGAGAATACAGTTGGAATGAAAAGTGAGACAAGGCAGGTCACTCAAGCATTTCATAAATATGATCAAGAACATGCAAAGGGTATGGAAATTCAAGTGATACAATCAAGAAGTGAAGGCAACAATGCAATGATGGGGAATAAATTCACTGTGATGGATGGCATTCTAGCTAAAGGTGTCATTATCAATGAGAAAGGGCAAAAAGAATTGGGAATGATTGCTAAAAATTATGAAGTTAAGGTACTCCCTATTCAAGCCGTTGAAACTGAAAAACATGAAGAAAACGAAGATTTGGGGGAAATATAGATGAAGGTTCTACCACAATCAATTTGCAAAAAATATTAAGGCCAGATGATCCATCTCCTAGAAGCTTTGAAAAAGATAAAGCAGCAGCCAAGCAGTCGAGGAAACAAAGAGACAAGAGTGTACCTAAGGCTAGGGTGCAACTAAAAAGGATAGTCTCGTATTCCAAATAATCTCTATAGATAATGCTATTATATGGAATGTGAGGTCTAGAAATACTAGAAAAGCTTTCCAAATATTGATAAATCTACATAGAAAGCACAACTTTTATTTCATTGGATTGATGGAGCCATTTCAAAACCCTAACAAGCTAGAGGTGTATAAAAAAAAACTGGGGATACGAAGTGCATTTTGTAATGTGTCAGGGAAGATTTGGGCCTTTGTAGATGAAGATGTTGGGGCTACTGTGTTAATGGACATGGAGCAACAAATGACACTTAGACTATTCCATGTTTTAATGGGCAAAGAAGTGATTGTCACTTTGGTGTATGTCAAATGTGATGTAGAGCAAAAAATATAATTATGGGATCTTTATGCAATTTAGCTTCTGACGTGGATTCCCCTTGGCTTGTTGGAGGGGATTTCAATGTCATTGTTTCTGAAGAAGAAAAGTATAGAGGGATGCCAATTTATATCCAAGAAGTTGAAGATTTTGCACACTGTATTGACTTATGTAATCTTTTTTATCTTGGCTATAAAGAAATCTTATATACATGGTGGAACGGAAGATTAGGAGATGAATGTATTTTTAAGAGACTTGATAGGTGCTTGGGCAATTGAAAATTCTAGGAGTTATTTTCAGCTTTGGAGGTGGAGCACCTTTTTAAATATGGCTCAGATAATGCTCCTTTATTGTTAACTGGTAATATCTACTCTGTCCGGGTGAAGAAATCCTTTAAATTTCTTAACTTTTGGATAAAACATGCATCGTTCAAGGAGGTGGTGAAGGAGAATTGGCAGGCTACTATGATAGGGAATCCCTTTATCCTCTTTCATCAAAAACTTAGTAATGTCAAAAAGGCTCTTGTGTGTTGGTCTAAAGAAATTTTTGGAGATATAGTGAAGCAGATAGCAACACTTGAGGATGTCATTAAAGTTCTTGAAATTGAGTTTTAGTTACATCCAACTCCACAAAACAGGGCAAAGTTACACAAGGTAGAAGCTGATCTTACAAGGTAATAGCATTTAGAGGAAGAATTTTGGAGGCAAAAAGCAGGCTTGCAATGGTTTCAAGACGGGGATAGAAATACAAAAAAAATTTATGCTCATGTCAAAGGAAAAATAAAGAGGCTTCACGTGTCCAGACTCCTAAATAATTCTAGCACTTAGATTGACAATGGTGAGGAGATGGTTAAGGAGGCAGTGGACCTTTTTCAAGCTCAGTTCATAGAAGAAAGGTTCCTACAGATTTTGACCTTCCCAAACACATTCCCAGGATGGTCTCTAATGAGCAGAATGATGCATTGTGGGCAAAACATACCATGAACAAAGTCAAGCAAGTTGTGTTTGGTTTGAATGGAGATAGTGCAAGTGGACCAGATGATTTCACTGGACAATTCTACCAAGTGTGTTGAGACATCATTTGTGAAGATGTACTGGCTATGGTAAAGGCTTTCTTTTGTGGTTAGGAACTACCTAGGTTTATAACTCATACCAATCTTGCGTTACTGCCAAAGATGAAGATTGTTGAGACATTTTTAGACATGAGACTAATTAGTTTGAGTAACTTCTCAAACAAAAATTTTTTCTAGGTTTTTAATGAAAGATTGGTTGATGTTTTACTAACCTTGATCTCAAAGAACCAAGCAGGTTTTGTAAAAAAAAGGAGTATAGTGGAGAACATATTGTTTACACAAGAAATTGTGGCTGACATAAGAAAAAGAGGAAACCTTTACAATGTAGTGATTAAAATTTACATGGCTAAGGCTTATGATAGGATTTCTTGGTTGTTCTTAACAAAGGTGTTGGGAAAGATGGGATTTGGAGAAGGGATCATTGACCAGATATTCAAACTAGTATCCAATGGTATTTTGTGCTCCTAAATGGATAGGCCATGACTTCTTTAAATCATCTAAGGATGTGAAGAAAGGTGATTTATTGTCACCTACTTTGTTCATCCTAACTGCAGAAGTGTTGGGAAGCACCTTGGAAGCTTTGCACGATGATCCATACTACATTGCTTATGGAATGCCTAAATAGAGTCCACCAATTAATTATCTTTCATATGCAGATGATACAATCATCTTTTAATGTTCCTACTATACTTCTGTGAAAATAATGAATACCTTGGAGGAATATGAGGCAGCCTCAGGATAGAAGGTGAATAGGGAGAAATCATCTTATATGCATGACAAAGATCCAGAAGTAGAAGCTAATGTGGTTCATCTTATCACAAACTTCAATAGACAACTATTTCCCTTCACATACCTTGGTTGCCCTATTTTCTATAGTAGAAGGCAGAAGGCATTCTATAAAGACTTGATCTTCAAAGATCAAGAAAGGTTGCAATCATGGAAAGGAAATATCTTATCTATTGGTGGTAAGGTGGTCCTAATTGCACATGTATTGGAGAGCATGCGTATTCTCTTATTGGCGGCAATGAATCCACCTAAGTATGTGATTGATCAATTGCATAGGATGTTTCCCAGGTTTTATTGGAGCAATTATAGAAATGGTAAGGCAAGGCAAGGCACTGGGTATCCTGGGATTCTTTATGTTAACCAAAATCAGAAAGTGGGGTTGGGTTTAGATCACTCCATGACATATTCAAAGCATAGTTCTCGAAGTTATGGTGGAACTTTAGGATAAAGAATACATTGTGAAGTGTCTTCAGGAAAAATTTGGAGATGAGAGATCAAATTGAACATCATAGTTGGTGGAAACTCTTTGTTTTGGTATGATAATCAGACTGGATTGGGAGCCTTGTATCATGCAACAGTACTTGATCATATGTGTGATGAAACAGTCAATAATGTATATGATGTGGTGGAGAATGGAGAGTGGAATGAAGAGCTGATTAGGGAGATATTGCCAGAAGAGTTTGTTGATCATATTCAACAGTGCATTGCCCCTCCGCAAACTCACATAACGCTTGATAGACCTTGGTGGATGATGGAACCAAATGGACAGTTTTCAGTGAAGTCTGCTAGGCAAATTGCGAGGAGAAGAAGATAGGAAAGTCGGTTGCCTTTCAAGATTGCATTCTTTATGGAAACTGTGGAAAGGAAAACTGCAACTTGATGATACCATGAGGAGGATGGGATACATATTTCCTTCAAAGTATTGGTGTTGTAGAAACCCTAACCAGGAGACCCTATCCCATGTGTTTTTGAAGGCTCCAAAAGAAAAACTTTTATGGTCTAACTTTTGTATACTTGCAAGTTTTAACATGGAGGGTAAACAACTTGTGCAAGTGATCAATGATTGGTGGACATGTACAATGAATGCATGTTTGAGGCCAATTTTTCATGCAATGCCTTCACTGATTGTATGGGAGTTATGGAAGCAAGAAAATACATGACCGCACGATAGAATTGTGTCACTGAATAGTATAATATACTAAGTTTCTCTCAATGTCCAATTGTTGTTGAAAGTGCAAAGGATACCATATTCAAGGGTGACTGCTAATGGGCCTGATTTATACCAAAAATTAGCTTCACATGTCCCTAAATTGATGTACACTAAGGTATGGTGGAGATTGCCTCCTCTGGGATGGATATAATACAACACTGATGGAGCAAGTAGAGGGAATCAAGGCAGTTCTTCATATGTATTTTGTATTAGAGATGATCATGGTGACTTGATTTATGCACAAGTTAATGCTTCAAACAATGAAGGTGAAGCTAAGGCAATTCTGGAAGCTATTAGGTGTCTCAAAAATGCTCAACTACCCAGATGTGTTCTTGAAACTAATTATATGATTATAAAAGGGGTTCTTGATGGGGTATGAGAACCACCTTGGCGTATTGTGAATTTGATGGATAAGATACATACTATGCTTGGTTACATTGATATTGAAATCCAACATGTCCATAAGGAAGGGAATAAACTGGCAGATTACTTTGCCAATTTGGCCTTGGATCATAATGATGTTCAGGTGTATTCTTTTGGAGAGTTGGACAGTAAAAGGAGGAGTATTGTCAATAGCAACAAACTCCGACAACCATACATTAGAGTGAGAAATGCAAAACCTAATCCACCATGCTAAATCTTTTTGGTGTATATATGGAGATGGTGGTGTTTGGTTATATGTTTTTGGTAAGCGGTAATTTTTCTCAGTCCTAATCCTAATAAATACCACGTGAAGCGCGTGATCACCCTCGTTCGATGTCTGCTCGTTCTCCCCTCTTCAATTCCCAATGAACAACATGATCTTACCAATGTCAGTAATTTAGGGATTCTCTTTCAGAAAGAACTCCGAGTGAAGGTGGCTGCTTTGCTGCTCGATAGCCAGTCCGGGACAGATTTGACCTTTCAATCAAAGACTCTCTGTTCTTAAGTAAGGGTTCCCCTCTCTCAAAAAAAAGAATATGTTAATCGTTACCGATACCAGGCAGAGTTGCTTTTCCTTGCTCCAGAGGAGATTGGTATTGGTAGAGTCGCATTCAACCCCGTCTTTTTGCCCTTTGGCTGGTAATCACATCGGCCATAAGGTGGTCTATCACCTCGGTTGGGGAGAAAAGCTTTTTTGTTGTCGGAAAATCCCTCTCCGCTTTATTAAACTCTTCTCTTAGGCGAGAGCTCACTCAATTCCTTTTTAAACTTTCGCAAAGCTCTCCTTTCCTTAGAGTGAGTTGGTTTTGAATGAAAGCAGGTTTCATCCTGACTTTCATCGGGGACAGGTACGGGGTCTGGGTCGGTCGATACGATGAACGGGAAATCAAAAAATCTTGCTTCATTGAAGTCCCTCATGGAAGAAGAATTGGCTGATGTAGAAGGCTTATTTGTTATCGTATCCACCACATAGTTTACATACTCAGACAAGCTGACTCCAGCGCCTATAGTAATAGTCATACTAAAGCTAAAGAGATCCCAATAGTAAATCCGCTACGCCCCAATGTTGTCAACGAACAATCACCTTGCCTTACTAATATATGAATTNTGGTGGTGTTTGGTTATATGTTTTTGGTAAGCGGTAATTTTTCTCAGTCCTAATCCTAATAAATACCACGTGAAGCGCGTGATCACCCTCGTTCGATGTCTGCTCGTTCTCCCCTCTTCAATTCCCAATGAACAACATGATCTTACCAATGTCAGTAATTTAGGGATTCTCTTTCAGAAAGAACTCCGAGTGAAGGTGGCTGCTTTGCTGCTCGATAGCCAGTCCGGGACAGATTTGACCTTTCAATCAAAGACTCTCTGTTCTTAAGTAAGGGTTCCCCTCTCTCAAAAAAAAGAATATGTTAATCGTTACCGATACCAGGCAGAGTTGCTTTTCCTTGCTCCAGAGGCCACCCCTGCCCGTTCCCTATTCCATTAAAGAATGAATGGGAGGTCTGGCTGCTGGTCTAGCGAGCCTTCCTAACTACTTGGTGAAATAGATGTACGGATTCACTCATTGTCTTCCAATAGATGAATAAATGTCTGGTCACAGAAAGCCTGAAATCCTACTTCTACGGTTAGGGTTCTTCGCCTCTTGAAAACTGACTAATCAAACAAAGGGGGTAACTTTTTTTTATGAGGATAGGGAGTTTGGGTTGGTGTGAAGTGTACCGCACTTTGGGTACAAGATCGGAAATTCCATTCTCTTTTTTACCATCTAAAATCGAAGAAAAGAAAGAAGGGCGAGATAAACAAATAAGTTCTTTCTAGAGCAGTAAGAGGGATCGATCCCAATAGCCTTTCATGAGGGGAAAGACCCATTCCAGCGTGAAACTAAGAAAGAGAGATGTGCCTAAGGCGGCGAAGGGTTGGTGTGGCCACAGCTACAACTACTGGCGCTTCAAATTAGATTCTAAGCGCGCTACAGAAAGCCTTTTTTTAGGTGGAAAATGAGCTTCAAAGCTTGAACTTCCACTTTCAATAGTCAGAAGAAGAGCGGATAGCACCAGTCCTGATTGATTGTTTTGAAGTGAAGGGCTTTTTCCTACTAATGAGTACAGATATGCGGCCTTAGTATTAGAAAAGGAGAAGGAGATGGGAATGCGAAGGCAAGAACACCCAAAAAAATGAGAAGGGAAAAGACCCTTCCTCGAAGACGAGAAGATAAGGTCCGCAGGATTTTAAAAATTGATTTGGTGCCGTCCCAAAGCAGCCTATTTTAGACCCTAATTTAACATTGCGCTATTGAAAGGTGTAGTAAGTGTTGAAGTTGAAGATGTTCACCTTCCTACTCAATTTTTGTGGAAGGAGAATAGGGAAGGCCCTTTTTACACCAACTTTATTTTTTTGCAGGTAATGTTACAAGGATTGGATACTATATTATGAAAAATACTCAAAGGGTGGTATTAGTGTCTTGGATGCTCAATCCCTTGAGGGCTAGTCAGTATAAGAACCAACCCATTGAACCAAGATTTTGTACACAAATATCACTCAAAAGGGTTCAAGGATATCTAGCTAAGAACAATCCCCAACATTACAAATGAAACCGAACATATTGGAGACTATGCTACACTGGGTGGGATGCTAGGTGCCTATCTCGCAATAGCCAGGCAACACAAACCCAGGCGCCTGCTTCTTCTTGCGGTTCCACTGGTGACGTACAACATGTCGCGTGCTTCCTCTCGCATTACAGTACGCGTCACTCACATCCACCTTCGCGTTAGCCTTAATGCCGTGAGGCCTATAGCATGATCTTCCTCACATCTTGCCGTGCATCGCAAAGTACAACATGGTTCGCTAAGGCCAAGGTCCAGTTGACTATATATGATCATAGGCCTAGAAGAAGATAGCAATAATAGTGATAAACTGTTGATCAAGTATTGGTTCAAATTGGATGCAAGCTATGTTGATGGAACACTTGAAGACATGAGGGTGCACATACAATGTGTCAATGACACTATCAAGGCACAACGACTGGAGTTTTTTTTTTTTGGGTAAATATATATTTTATTTATTAGCAAAAGTATAGGGACGGAGAGGGACATGAACCTTACCTCCCCAAAAATCATATATCTTGTCTTCCTGAAGCGTTGACTAAAAGTATCTAGGTAAAAGTAGGTGGTTAGATGATGTGCATGTTTGGTCATCCACATTTGATGATCCAGTGTATCTAAGTGGCTAGGGCGTGTCAAACCAATAGTGATGTAATGACTATCTATCTTATAATATTGATAGATAGTCATATGTACAAAAATAATGTGAAGTAAATCTAGGTCGACTGTACAAAATACACATGTTCCTAATTCTACTAATTGAACGAGAAGTAGATTTCTTGTCCCATTATAGCTACTATTGACCAATGATTGGAGTTTTCTGAGTAGCATGTCATATGTCATGGAAAGGTGATCTCCTTTGTTTTGACACAGTTGAGCATACTTATCAAAAGTGAACCATTTAGTAATAGGGTGACAGTGGTATTCCTTGCTGAAAATGGGAGTCTGGTGGAAGGAGTCCTGCTGCTTATGTAGTCTGATTTGTCTCTTTGGCTACTGATGTACTTAATCTCAATGAGCATTGTGCTTCCTTTGTGCTGATGTTGATTTGGTGGATTACCTTTCTGCTCTTCCTGCTGCTGCTGCTGGTAATTAGCCTTGATTCTGTTGCTTGCATTTCTGCTGTTACAATTGAGTTTATTGTTGATGTATTTGTTTGATGTTGTTGCTTCTGCTATTTCATTGAAGGAGCTTCTGTGAGATGTGGTGCTTCTGGTTGCTGTTGCTGATGTGAACATTGCTGGGATTGATGTTGACAATGTTGCAGGTGCTGTTTTGCTGCTTCTTCTGCAGCTAATGATGTCTTTGTGCTATCTGTTGGTGCATAAGCTGCTGGTTCTGAAAGTGGTGAGTATGCTGAGGATGTTGCTTGCCAGTGTTGATTGTTTGGATTGTCTGTTTGTTGCTGCATTTATGTTAAAGTGTCTGGATATCCTGTTGAGAGTATGGCTTGAAGATTGTGTGTCAGTTTTGTTGTTGACTCTAGTGTTGGCTCTAAATTTTATTTTGTAAGTCTTGTTGTTCGCACTGCTGCTGCCCTTGCTGATAAAGCTACTGCTGATATTCCTTTTGCTTCTGGTGCTGCAAAGTAGAGTCAGTTGAGTGATGATCCAATGAGAAGTGCCTGGAATGTTGGGGTGTTTATGTTTGGGGACTGTGATGCTCCAGTGTGAAATACTATTGGTATTGGAACATGGTGATTGATGCAATTGCGTTAGACTGAGCACTGGAGGTGCTAATACCACACAACGCAATTGCGCCAATAACCTGAGCCTGTATGGACAGTTGCATCTAATGTTAGCTCTGATGTTGTTGGTGGTGCTTCTGATGTTGTTGTAGTTACTGTTGTGGTTGTTGTTGGCATTCCAGTTGTTGTTGTTATGTGCTAATAGAGAAAGATTGCTGCATTGTTTCCTAACTTTGCTGCTGCTTAGGTATCCATTGTGTTCTGCTGGTACTATTTTTGCTTGAGAGTTGTGTTCTGGCTAGATGGCAAAACTTGCTGGAGTTTTTGCTGCTACTACTGCATTGATGCCCATTGTTTCTGTTTCCACTGCATCTGTTACTGAGCTGGATGACCTTTGCATTTTGTGATTTCTGTGTGAGGTGAATTGCTTTGTAGGACTGTTCTGTTGCTTTGGAGGCTAGAGGCTGCTTGATTCCCCTGTCAGTTTGTCTCCCATTTCCACTGTCATTGGTTGAATCTGTTGTCATTTCTGCTTCTGCTTCAAATGTGCCTGATGTTGAAGCACAGTATTCCTGCAACAGTGAATGTCTTGAAGATATTTGGTGTCTCTGCTCTTTGCTTTTGATATCCCTGCAGACTTCTATTCCATTAGCAGTCCATTATGTGTGCCAGTATTCTTGCAAACGAAACAGTGAGATTATGAAAGAACAGGGAGAAGGTGAGTGTTGCAATTTAGTCTGTTGTGGCCTTGTGCTATATCTGCTATACTTCCCTTGCTGCATCTGATTGATTGGCTGGTGTGGCACTGGATTTTGCAGTATTTCTCCACTGTTTTCTCTGTTGTTTCTGGTCCTAGTTAGTTGCTCTTTCTTTCTTTTATTGTCAATGTTTCTGCCAAATCTCTGCAAAATTAGCTGAGGTTGCTGCAGTTTATCATCTTGTGTATAGGGTATTCCTTTTTTCCTTTTTGCATTCCAGTTTTCCTGCAGAAATGAGACATTCATTTCATGGGAATAAGAGGCTGTTTCCAGCATATTCTTCTTCAAACCTGCATACAAGAGCCAACTGTTATTGTTAGTGTGAATTGAAAGAGTGATTATTCTGTAGTAAATCCAGATTTTCATTTTTCTTTGATCCTTTTTGAGCTCCTTGTATGTTTCCTTTCCTAAAGTACCCTGACATGGTATGTATCTTGTCATTTTGCTATTTTCACTCTTAAGTAAGGGCATTGTGATTTATCAGCATTCAGAATTCTTCTAGCCACTGTGTCCAGTTGATTGAAGTGTTGGCACTCTATTCTTCCCACTTCCAGTGCATGATTTGCTAGATGATCTGCCAGCTTGTTCCCTTCCTTATAAATGTGAGTTCCTATTAGTGTGAGGGATTGTTTTAATTGGAGGATTTCATCTGTTTGATCAGCTATGCACCAGGGTGGATTCTAGTTGCCATTTATGATATTGTTCAGTAGCATGGAATCTGTTTGTAGCCATATGTGAGTGAAGCCTTGTGATTTGCAGTATTTCAGTGCTTCTTTGATGGCTGTTGCTTCTGCTACTATGTTTGTTCCTTCTATGATTTATGTGCCTAGTGCATATATTAAATCTCCTATTTCATTTCTCACATAGTATCTAATTGAGCTTCTTCCAGGATTTCCTTTTGATGCTCCATTAGTGTTGATCTTTACCCATCCAGCCATTGGCAATTCCCACAATACTTTGCTGAAGTTTATTTTTGGAGTGTAGTTTTCCAGCATGTGTAGGAGGTCACACCACTTGTGAGGAACATTGATTCCTGGTTTTCTGATTTTGACTAGTGCTTGTAGTGTTGTGGAGATTTGATATATGACTCTGCCTGTTGTGATTGGTTTTCCATTCTTGTAGCTATTTCTTCTTTTCCAAAGCTCCCATACAATGCAAGAGGGAAGAGCCTGCAGTACTGGTTTGATTCTATTGACTGTTTGTGCTGTCCAGCATTTTGTTATTGCTTGCTGAAATGTCAGTCCATCAAGTGCTATTCCTGTTCTTTGTAGAAAATACTTCCATACCTTGATGGCAGTGGTGGAGGTAAAGAAGAGGTGTGTCATGATTTCCTCTTTTGGTTCAGTGCAGCACCAGCATTTAGAAGGCAATTATATCCCCATCTTTTCAAAAGATCATCTAATGGAAGTTTTGCCTTCCAGACTCTCCACATGAAGAAGGCAATCTTGAAAGGGAGCCCTTTAACCCAGATCATTCTGTATGCTCTTTTTGGATCTTCCCTTCTTCTGAGGTATTCCCAAGCTGTTTTGACTGTGAATTGAGCTTGATTTTGTAGCATCCAAAATGGGATGTCTAGAGTGTCTTCCATGTTTGGTGGCCTTAATGAAGATGTTATGTGTTCCACCATTTCTTGTGGCAAAGCTTCTGACAGTTGTTGCATATTCCAATCATCATTTTGCAGGACATTGTTCACATTGTGAATTGATTCATCAATTGGGAAGTTTGTTGGTGTTGTGAAATATAGTGCTCCCAGCCTGGTCCAATTATCATACCAGAAAAGTGATGATCCCATTTTGATTTGCCAGGCAATTTGGTGTTCTATGATTTCTCTGTATTCTAGCATTTTCTTCCAGGTTTGTGATCCTCTTTTCTAAGGAACAATTACTGTATTTAGTTTTTTGTAGTATTTTTGACACGTGTATGCACTCCAGAGACTAAGTTTAGTTCTGACGTTCCACCATAGTTTACAGAAGAGTGCCTTGGACATGTCATGTAGAGATCTGAACCCTGCACCTCCTTCTTCACAAAGAATGCATAAGTTATTCCATGACGACCAGTGTCTGCTGTTTTCTCCAACTGTGCTACTCCAAAAGAATTGTCCAAAAATCTTATGGAGATTGTTGATTACTTGCTTTGGAGGATTTACTACTGATAACAAGTGCACTGGCATGCTTTGCAAAACATACTTGATCAGAATAGCTCTGCCTCCAATTGAGAGCAACTTGCCTTTCCAAGATTGGAGTCTGTCTTGTACCTTATTAACTATGTCTTGATAGTATATGATCCTTTTCCTGGAGTAGTGCATTGGGCAGCCAAGATAAGTGAATGGAAGGTCCTGTCTTCCAATACCTGTAATTCTTTCAACTTTTGATACTACTTCAGTATTGGCTGAGTGATGCAAAAAAATAGCAGATTTACTCTTGTTGACCAGTTGACCTGAGGCTGCTTCATATGCACTCAGAACCTCCATTATCAGAAGTAAAGGGGTGGCATCTGAGGATGTTAAGATAATCATATCATCTGCATAAGCTAGGTGATTGATTTTTGGACTCTTTCTGGGCATTCCAAAGCCTCTGAAATAAGGATTATGATGGAGTGTATTCAGTCCTTTTGATAAGGCTTCTGCAGCAATGATAAACGGTGTTGGGGATAGTGGGTCTCCTTGTTTGACTCCTCTTGTTGATTTGAAAAAACCATGAGGCTGGCCATTGACAAGGATTGAGTACCAGTTGTTGCCTACGATGTCAAATATCATGCCAATGAAGATTTCATTGAATCCCATTTTCCTTAAAACTTTGGTCATGAATAGCCATGACAATCTATCAAAAGTCTTGGTCATGTCTAGCTTGATGACGACGTTTGGCCCTGCTCTTGTTCTTTTTCCTATGTCAGTGATGATTTCCTGTGCTAATAGGACATTTTCCACTATAGTTCTGCCTTTCACAAATCCTTCTTGCTTTTAGGATATGAGTGTAGGAAGTATGCCCAGCATCCTTTCATGTAATATTCTGGAGAAGATCTTGTTGACGAAGTTGCTAAGGCTTATGGGTTGCAGGTCAGATAATGTCTCTATCTCCTTCTTCTTTGGTATCAGTACCAAATTTGTGTGAGTTACACATTTTGGTAGTTGCCTTCCTGTGAAAAAGGCACCAACCATGTTTTGAATGTCATCTCCTACCATTTCCCTGCATGTTTGATAGAATAAACCTGTGAAACCATCTGGCCCTCCTATATTGTCCCCATTTAGACTGAAAACTACTTGCTTGGTTTCCTCTTTTGTTGGAATTTTGATCAGTTCTGCATTTTGTTCTGTGTCGATCACTTGTTGTATGTTTTCTAAGATTCTGAAATCAGTGGGAGTAGTTCTTTCTGTGAATTGCTCCTTGAAGAAGTTGATGGCTTCTTTCACTATCTGTTCCTCTTCCTCAATCCAGTTGCCTGCACTGTCTTGAATTCTTCTTAACTGAAGTCTTTTTCTTCTGCCATTTACTAGAGTGTGGAAGAATTTGGTGTTTCTGTCCCTATCTTTGAACCAAGCCATTCCTGCTTTTTGCTTCTAGAATTGTTCTTCAATAGAAAGGTATCTGATTATTTGAGCTTGTACCTTTAGCAGCCTTTCCCTGTTTTGAGCAGTTGGACTTTCTTCAAATCGTTTTTCATGTACTAGGACCACTTCTTCCATGCTTGCTATATTTTGAAAGATGTCTCCATATGTTTCTTTGCTCCAGAGTGTTAAGGCACTTTTAAGCTTTTTGAGCTTGTGATTGAAGAGAATGAAAGGGTCCCCATGAAAGTCTGCCTACCAATTTTCTCTTACTACTGCTTCAAAGGTTTCCTACTTAGTCCAGAAGTTAAGAAATCTAAAAGGCTTTCTGATTGTTTTTTATTCCTTATTGAATTGCAGGAACAGTGGGCTATGGTCCGAGCCAATTTTAGGAAGATGTGTGATTTCAATTGTTGGAAAGGCTTGCTGGAGACTTTGATTTGCTAGGAATCTATCTAGCCTTTTAAAGATGCATTCCTCATCTGCTCTTCCATTCCACCAAGTGAAGATGCTTCCTTTGAATCCCAAATCTATGAGGCAGCATATATTGATGCAATGATTGAAGTCATCTACTTCATTGGAAGGCACAGGAAGTCCACCATATTTATCCTCTTGATCACAAATGGCATTGAAGTCTCCCCCCACTATCCAAGGTATTTTCATGTTTTGAGCCAAGTCATACAGTATATCCCACAATTTTATTCTTTCTGTTGAGGTGCATTTGGCATACACTAGTGTGAGAGTAAGTTCCAATTTTGTATCTGTGTGGAGTAGCTTCAAGGTGAGTTGTTGCGTTGTGTTTGACAGTATAGTGATTTTATATGCATCATCAATAAAGGCCTAGATTTTGTTAGAGACAGTGGCAATGGCCTGTGTAAAACCAATTCTTCTTCTGTATTGTTCCATTTTCTTGAATTGTTGCTTTGGCTCCATGATGCCAATGAATTCAAAATGATGTTTGTTCTGAAGGGTGATCAGTCTTTCAAAAGCTTGCATAGTGTTGACTGATCTGATGTTCCAAATGATGGCATTCATTGTGTTTTGTTGAGATATGTTAGTGCTCTTCTTGGTTTTGAAGAGCTGTTGTTGGCCTTGCCTTGTTTCATTTGAAGATTCATGCTGGTTTTCATTTTGTTGGTTTGAGTTGGAGAGAAGTCTCCCTGTTTGGCTATATTTCTGTTGTTCTGAGCCAGGTCTTCTTCTTCCATGTCTCTGTCAGTGTGCTGCATATTACTGACTACTGCTGCTGTTGAGAGGTGCCTTGATCTGATAATTGCTTGCAGTTGATCTCTTATTATGACTTTCCTGGAATTTGGATCATAGTTAGCTACTCCTTTCCTTGCAGATGTGATTGCTCCTTGCTTTATTTTGAGGGCTACTTGATCTTTGTTTGCATTTTTCAACAAAGTCAATAGCCTGTTGTTCTGGAGTTCTTCTTCTGAGGTTCCACTTTCATCCTCACTTTGTATTCCTTCAGGAATTTCTCCATCTTCTGAGCCTTCCTCTAATTGATCTTCCCATAGCTTCCCTGTGATTTGTTCTGATTGTTTTTCAGTTTCTGTTGGTATCAACTGCTCTTCAGCAGGTTTACTTTTGTTTTGCTTGCTGCTATTGTTCACCAGTTGTGAGCATTGCTGTGATGTGGTATTTGAGTTTCCTACGCTGCTGGGGGAGTGTTGGGCACTGCTGTTGTATGTTTCCTTTGTGGAGTGTTGCAGTGTGCTGTTTTTGTTTGCAACTTTACTATAGAAGCTTTTCTGAATCCATTGTGAGGTGGATTCACTCTCTTCTGTACTGCTATTGCTTGTTGTTGTTGCCTCAGCTGCTGTTGCTACTGCTTGTGTCATTTTATTGTGTTGGCTGCTGCTTGCTTTTAATTCTTCTGTACTGATTTTTGTTGGGGCTGTTGTGGCAATCAAGTTTGCTACAATTGCTCCCATGGTTAGAACCTTTTGGTTTTCTCTGTAACTACTGGATTCTTGGGCTAGCTTGTTGCTTGCTTACAGGGGAAATCAGAACAGCTTGTTGCTTGCTTTGTTGCTCATTTGTCGGTATCAAGGATTTCTGGATGCAGCTTCCAACATTAGATCATATCATGCCCTTGAAGTTTGCATTCTTTACAATATTTGGGTATGTAATCGTATTGGATTTTAACCCATTCTGTTCTGATTTCCCCTGTTGCCTCATTTTCTATGTCGAGCCTAACTTGTTTGGGCAATTCTGCTAGTAAGTCTACCAGTACCTTTACTCTGGCACAACTAGGTCTCGTCTTGTTTATTGTGGCTAAGTCAAGATGCAGTGGCTTACCTACTGCCGAAGCAAGAGAGAAGAGACATTCCTTCACAAAATATGTGGTGAGTAAGTGCGGGAAGGAAATCCACGCCATAGCCATTGATGTTTCCTCGCCAAGCTTGAATTTTGCATCGTAAATTAGTTGTCTCATCTGATATTCATACTCGTCCTTGGCTTTGAGACAGTATGTGTTCTTTGAGGTAATTTTGTGAAAATCCTCCCATAACGATAGTCTGATGAGGACATGTTTTTCTCTGAAGAATCTGATGTTGCATTCACCTCTAATACCACATTGTATTGGGATGATTTCTCAATTCTTGTATATCTGGTCAGCCATAGGAGAACTTGCCCACTACCGTATACTGTAGACCCTCTATAATATTCATGCGAGTTTCTTCTGCTTCTGTGTATTTGACGATGGGTTGTCCGTGCATGAATGTCGCTTTCTTGAATGGGATTGATTCAATTTTCCGATTAGGGTTCATCTCTGTTGCATTGTTCAAGGTTGATAGTTTTAGGATTTGGGAATAATCGAGTGGTTGGGATGTGGATAAGGGAGTGTCTGAGGTTAGAGGATTGTTTAGTGGAGTGTTTAGGGGTGGCCGGCCAGCCGGGATTTCGCCGGCCGGCATCGCCATTGAAGCCGATGAGAACCTCGGTGATGTCGCTTCCTTCTCTCTCTAATCGTCTCAAATCGCCAGATTCTCTCTCTCTCCTCCTTCCACTATGCTTCTCAATGATGTTTTGCTTCTTACGACTGGAGTTCAACATGGATGAAGCAAGACTTTTTTTGTATATCTTTCATTGATTACTATCGACTTAGGATATGTTGTCTATAAGTTGATACATGTTTTAGCTAGTTCATATTTCTTTCATATTGTAAGACATCATTTATTTTTTGTTATTATTAATAAAAAACCATTAAGCACACTACTTATTGGTATATTAGCTTAAAAAAAGTGGCGAATGTAAAGAAGAATAAAAAAAGCAACTAGGGTTATGGTTTAGAAAGGGATGATTTAAAGGATGAAATAATTTTTACATATCATACATAATATGTACTAGTTTTAGTAGCATTTAAAAATATGGGTCTAATTTGATTGGAATATTGCCTCAATTGGAAAAGAGGGTTACTATTTCTAAAAAAACTATGCACACACATAACGTCTTTTTGGGGTAATAGTGCTCTCTCCTAGAATGAATTTTTATTATTTTCTTTTTTTAAGATCTAAAATATGTTATTGTTAGTTCTTTAATTAAAAACACCAAAAGAAATGGTTAGCCAGTTATCCACGATTAAAAGCTAAGGCCACGCATTACCTAGACGGCCCCTTAAACTTGGCTCCAAATGTCATTTTGACACTTAAACTTAAGGTTGTTCCTATTGAACTTCCAACCCTAATTAAAGGTGTGCCTATGAAACATCTGTGATGACCTGGCCTGTCATTCTGTTTATTGTAGCCTTGTTCCTTTGTTTATTGCTTATTCTAATAGTTTGGTTCCGGGGATGTTTCGGAGTAAAATGAGACACTTAGTCCCAGGTTGGAAGCTTAAATTAGAATAGTTGATCGGAGTTTGCCATTTGTATAAACGACTACGGAATAAAATTTTGATGACTTCGATAGCTTTGTCTGGTGATTTTGGACTTAGATGTATGTCCGAATTTGGATTTGGAGGTCCGTAGGTTGATTTGGTGCATTGTGGTAAAAATTTAAAAGTTGAAGGTTTGGAAGATTGAGAGGTTTGACCGAGAGTTAACTTTGTTGTTATTGGATTTAGATTTTGGTTCCGGAAGTTAAAATAGGTTCGTCGTGTGATTTAGGACTTGTGTGCAAAATTTGATGTCAATCGGAGTTCATTTGATATGATTCAATATTAGTTTTAGAAGTTGGAACTTCATTTGTTTATTAGGCTTGAATCGATGTGCGATTTGTGGTTTCTGCATTTGTTTTTTATGATTTGAGGCTTCGAGTAAGTTCGTGTTGTGTTTTAGGACTTGTTGGTATGTTTGGTTGAGGTTCCAAGAGCCTCGGGTGAGTTACGGATGGTTAACGGATCGGTAGTTGAACTTAAAGCATTGTTGATGATTTTTGGGTTGCTGGTGTGCTCGCATCTGCGGTGGGCTTGGCCAAAAATGCAAAGCTACAGGTGCGGCTGGAGGGTCGCATGAGCGGAATAGGGCCTGGCTTAGGGAATTTCGTGGGTGTGTGCAGAGTTTCCGCAGAAGCGAAGGCACTTCTGCGATCAGTGTTCCACAAAAGCGGGTTTTGACTTGAGGGGTTGGGGACCGCAAGTGCGGACGCACAAAAGCGCGAGTAATACCGTAGAAACAGACCCATAGAAGTGGGAAATTAGCTGCAGAAGCAGCAGGCTAGGGTTTTTGTGAATTTCACAAAAGCGAGGGATTTTCCGCGAAAGCAGTATCACAGGAGCGATATTTTAGTCCGCAGATGCGGAATTGGTGGGCAGGAGCTTTAAAGACGAGGGTTTGGTCTTTTCTTCTCATTTTTGGGATTTTGGAGTTCAGACTAGGGCGATGTTTTGAGAGTTTTCCACCTAGATTGAAGAGGTACGTGACTTTTAATCACTTTTGTCCATAAATATAGAATACCCATTGATTATTACACCTAATTTTTCATTAATCTAAGTTAGAATTTGGGAGTTTTTGGACTATGTTATTAGAGAGCAAACTTTGAGGATTTGAGGGTCGATTTGTGGTTGGAATTGGATGATTTAGTATGGTTGGACTCGTAATTGAATAGGTGTTCGGAACTTATGAATTTTATCGGGTTCCGAGGTGCGGGCCTGGGGTTGACTTTTTGATTTGAGTTAAACATCTTAACTTTGTCATTTGGGACCACTTCCTATGGCGTTTATTGATAGTATTATATTATTTTGGCAAGATTTGAGCTTTCCAGATATTAATACA
The DNA here is from genome assembly GCA_002018475.1 of Nicotiana obtusifolia. Lineage (NCBI taxonomy): Eukaryota > Viridiplantae > Streptophyta > Magnoliopsida > Solanales > Solanaceae > Nicotiana > Nicotiana obtusifolia. The sequence continues at coordinate 80,991 of MCJB01034528.1, read as the reverse complement.
CGCGGGAAGGGCTTGTAAATGGAGTGACTTGGTTTGCTTGAGGTAAGCATCTTATCTAAACATGGTTGAGGAACTAGTTACCTGAACTATTTATGATAGCTACGTGCTATAAGTGCGCACATGCATTGGGTTTGAGCCCATGTGCTAACACCGAGGTATTTATCCATGCTAGGGTTGTGCTTAGGCTATGATATGTCTAGAATTGACTGTTAAGCTTTAAGCTATGATGTTTCTCATATTTGTAACATTGTTGTGACCTGTTTGAGCCATGTTTGAGGTTACATAGAGGATTAATCCCTCAATGAACTTGATAATGTTATTTCTGTGATGAAATAGCTTGTTTGAGCTATGATAGCACACTATGCACATGCCTACACATTAGCATGTCACTTATACCAGTCCAGGAGCATGAGATTTGTTATTTCTTTGTTATATACTTGTATTCTCGTATATTTACTTCTGGGTGATATGATTTGAACTAGATGCATATGAACACGCCAGGCGGATTGTGTGGCCGGTGGATTGTGTTGTTATGCATGTGATCAAGCCGGGCGGATTGTACTGTTATACCTGTGACCATGCCAGGCGGATTGTGATATTGAGCTTGTGATCATGCTGGGCTGGTAGCACGTTGAATTGGCCGTGCTTGTATGTTGATATGGATCCATCCCCCTAGGGTCACCCTCTCATGTTTCTCTCTCGATGGTTTGCACGCAGATATTGAGAAAAACTTATCAGTGATTGGGTTCGAATATGGAAAGGTTGAGGAAATCTGGCCAATATTTGTTTGGATTTTACATTTCATCTTTACTTGTAATTTTCATGGTTAATTGCCTTATTTAACTGCATAGCATCTTTATATGTTGAACATTGACTGAGAAGAGTATTTGAGTAAATGTACACATACACACACTGATGCTTCTTCTTGTGCTTTATGACTTGATTTCATTATTGTTCTGTACTTGTTAAAATGATGAAAAAGTACATGTTATATCTAGTATCATTTATAATTCTTGCGCCTTTTGCCTCATCGAGGTTAGATATGATACTTATTGAGTACACTGAGTCGGTTGTACTCATACTACACTCTACACCTAATTGTGTAGATCTAGGTGTGGAAACCAGTTATCAGCGGTAGATTTGCTTATTGGTCTCAGCTTTAGAGAGGCGAGGTAGATCTTCATTCTTGGCCGCAGATTCAATTTGTCTTTTCTTATGTTATGTTGTTTCAATTCAGACAATATCATTATTTAGATTCAGACTTGTATTCAGTTGTAGAGCTCATGACTCCGTATTTACTAGTTTCTGGGAGATTTACCTTGTATTGGCAGTATTTTGTTACATTGAGGTTTCAGACTTATGTTATTTCTATAATTTATGTTGTCCTGGTTCTTTATTGTTATGTTTTCGGCTTACCTAGCCGGTGTGTTAGGCGCCATCACGACGGATTGGGATTTTGGATCGTGACAAGCAGGTATCTGAGCCCTAGATTCATAAGTATTACGTGTCGTGAATAAGTTTAGTAGAATTTTCAGTTCTCTTCTTAGGGAAGTTTGTCCCATAGACTCGCACGGAGGAGTTGCGTATCATGACTGAGCCCCTCAATGAACTTGCGGACTCACTCTCCAACTGTAGAAACCAAAGTAGGTACATGTTTGGACAAATTGAATATAGCGGCATACTCTGACACTGACATAGTGCCCTGCCGCAACTGCTCAAACTCCACGCGCCATGCATCCCGAAGGGTCTGGGGAACAAACTCTCTCAAGGACATCTCTGAAAACTGAACCATGAAAGTGAAGCTGCATCAGTCGTACTACTCAACTTATACACTCGCCACCACTGACATAGTGCGGAGAATACAGTAGCACTCCCCTAGGAACCCACGCGCATCCTCTGAAACCAAACCACTGAAAGTAGGAGGGTAATACTTCTTGAACTTCGCAAGTCTAAGTTGTTACTCCTCATATGCTGCTCCTCTAACCACGGTCTAAACTGGGACAACAGGTTGTGTCAGCATGACACTTGGAACCTGACCAACATGGACTCGCTTACGTGCGGTGGGAGTTCGAGCTCCTCCCCCGATTTGTTAAGTAGCTGGTGCAACCGAAATCACCTTTCTGCCTGAGCCAAGGTACCAAACATGCTCAGGAACTCTGCTAAAGTCTCCTGAAGTCCTGAGGTAACCACAGGCGCCTCTGGTACCTGTTCCCCAACAAGAGCTAATGGCGGCTCCTCAACGGTTGCTCTGACGGGTGCTCTAGCTGTAGCACGTGCTCCTCCTCGGCCTCTACCTCTGCCCCAGCCCTGACCCCTATCAACCCGGCTCTGGGGCAGCATTGTCGGTAACTCCAACACGTGTCCTCACCGTTTGTGAGAGAATAGAATGACAAGGCCAAACTCTGAGATCAATAAACTCGCATGATAGCAATGAAAGAAGTGAAAATGTCCTAATAGTTTTGTAGCCTCTCGAAGATAAGTATAGACGCCTTCATACCGATCTGCAAGACTCTACTAAACTCGCTTATGACTTATAGCACCTATGAACCTAGAGCTTTGATACCAACTTGTCACGACCCTAATTTTTCTCCGTAGGATGTTGTGACGGCACCTAGAAATTAGAAGAATTCAACCATCAAATGAAAAATACGAGGTAAAAATCTTATACAAATTACAATTCCCAAAACCTGTAGCTCAAGTCATAAGCTCTACTGAGTTTGCTAGAAAATTCCTAAATACAACTGTTCGGATGGAATTAAACAGTACAATGAAAATATCAAAAGGTGACTCCGAGGCTTGCGAACACGACGGCAGGTTTACCTTGAGTCTTCACAGCTCGACCAGCCAGCTAATAATCAACAACAACCGAGATACCTGGATTCTGCACATAAGTACACCACAGTGGTACCCAGTAAGTATCAAGACTAACCTCGGTGAAGTAGTGACGATGGACAGTCAAGATACCTACCGGACGTGAACAAGTGTATAGATGAACAAACAGAGAAAAAATATTAATATAAAGCTAAGTAGGATAAAGAATACAACAATATTCAATCGGAAGCGGTCGGGTAATAATGTTATAGAGTAACTTATTATAGTCTAAGTCCCGCGAAACCAAATAAAGGGAAAACCAACAACAACTTAATGAGAACAACCACTTCCACACAAAATCTGTTCAAGCATTTCCACGAGATACCAAACCTCATAATCACAACTCACGAGTCTCAATTCATGAACCCTAATCACGTGGCATCTTGTGCCCACATTACAACTCATAACTGCATGGACGACTCACGTGCCAATAAAACAATCTTCACACAGAAGGCAAGAAGACAAGAGTATGTATAATAGTTAATGTCATCAGGATTTTCCTTTTAAAACCGATATGGGTGATTTAAATACGTGTATGCTTGTGCAAGTGTTATACAATAATTCCACTCACCAAATAAGAGTAGAGTCAATGAATGGCACATAAGCAATGATCACCACGAAATATGCGGTGTAACAGAAGCAGCAATGAAGTTTTTTAAGCAGCGACCAGGACAACAAGATTAGCTACACAGAGCTGAACAAATAGTGCAACACGGAAGAAAACAAATAATAGTATGCTAAGGAAAATAAAAATCAAAGACAAGTGCACAGAAAAGGGGAAATGACAACAAGAGCACTCTTGAGGTACCGTCTCGTAGTATCAAATCATAAATAAATTACAACTTTCCTTATATCACCGCAGGAGCCTTTATATTTAGTTTCTGAAAATTATTTTCCCGCAATAGCATCCGGCGTTTTAGCCCACCTTATCACACGCCATGGCTTCTAGTAGTTCCCTACTTGCCACGCGTTTCAAGCCCACCTTATCTCACCCCATGCGTTTCAACACCCAGAACTTATACCACCGCATGCGTATCAATAACAACAACACGACAGAAACTTCGTGCAACACAATAACAACCGCACGGCAGAAACCTCGTGCAAACACATAATAATTTTCTTAACAAAACATGTATGCCAAAAACATAACAACTCAAATAAATGGCCTTCACCATCTGTGCCCACATGTCACAACATATTCCTCAAAACAGTTTCAATATCACAACCACGCATAGCCCTCGGCCCAACAACACGGAATACAACAACAACAACAATAATAACACAAGAATATGGCAATTAAATCAAAACAAGAACTTCAGAACACAAAGAAATGAAAGAACAAATTCATAGAGAAAGGCACAACAAGGAGATAATAGTCTCAACAAGAATAGTTCAACAAGGGAGAGGTAATGTGTAACAATGATTCCATAAAAGTGTAATTTGACAACAAAAGAGATAGCATGAATGAATGACCCCAAATAAGAATACGTCAACAATGAAAGGATAACAAACTTCCATTATGACTAAGCAATTACGGAAGAGATAATAATGATTTCAATTAAGGTTCAAGCAATTACGGAAAGATAGCATGACGATAAAAGAGGCAACAACTTCAGCTAAGGCACATAAGAGTTTAATCGGCAATAAGGGTAGAAAATGGAGCAATTAATTCCAATTAAGGCACATGAGGGTGACTTTAGTAAATGAGGAATTTAACATGACAAAAAAACTTCATATTTAATGGACATAAGAACCTAAGAACACTAAACGGTCAAATTTCACTCAAATAAGTTCGGGCATGTACTCGTCACCTCGCGTACTCAGCCTTCACATGACAGAATTAGCAAATAAGACTCGAATCCTAAGGGGTAGTTCTCCCACACAAAGTTAGGCAAGATACTTACCTCAAATAAGCTAGACCGTTACTCTAAAAAGACCTTGTTGAGTGAAACACCCTCCGAACGGCTCAAATCTAACCAAAATAACTTTAATTCATAAATAAAACTCATAGAAAAAAATAAAGCTTCAATCTTTAACAAGAACTAAAAGTCAACCCACGGCCCGTATCTCGGAACCCAACCAAAATTATAAAATTTGAACACCCATTCGATAACGATTCCAACCATACAAGAATTACCAAATTCCGATATCAATTCGTCTTTGAGATCATCATTTTACATTTTGAAAGATTTCTACAAATTTTTCCCAAATTTCAAACTTAATTCACTAATTAAATGATAAAAATAGCAATTGATTCATGAAATATAACAAGATTCGGATAGAGAATGCTTATCCCAATGAGTTGCTTGAAAAACCCACAAAAAATCTCCCAAAACCGAGGTCTACAACTCAAAATATGAAGAAAATGGCCAAACCCTCGACTTATATGATTCTGCCCAAAACTTCCGCATTTGCGGACAAGGAAGCGCATCTGCGCTCTCGCATTTGCGAGTAAGACACTACATTTGCGGTTCACATTGCTTGGACCAAAACGCGCACCTGCGCGAAAGAGGTTACGCCTTCGCAGAAGCGCCCAAACAACTGTAGAAGCAGCCTCCCTCGCACCTACGATCCCTCAACGCAGAAGTGGAACTCCCGCCCAGGCTCCATCATCGCAGAAACGACTCACAGCACACAAAAGTGACCCCGCACCTGCGCTCCAAAATGCGCAAGTACGACGCACCAGAAGCAGACCTAATCACAAGCATGAAAATCATCTAAAACTCGTCTGGAACACACCCGGGGCCCCCCCAGAACCCGTCCAAACATACCAACAAGTTTCATAACACCACGCGGACCTACTCGAGGTGTCAAATAACATTAAACAACGTCGAAAGTACGAGTCGCACCACAAATCGAACTTATGAACTTTTAAATTTTCCAACTTTCAAAACTCGTGCCGAAACATGTCAAATCAACCCAAAATAACGTCAAATTTTGCATGCAAGTCCCAAATGACATAACGGAGCTAATCCAACTCTCGAAATCAAAATCCGACCCCGATATCACCAAAAGTCAACTCTCGGTCAAACCTCTTAACCTTCCAAAATTTTAATTTTTCCATCTTTCGCCAAACTGCATCAAATTACCCTACGGACCTCCAAATCCAAATTCGGACACACGCCTAACTCCAAAATCGCCATACGAAGCTATTAAAATCATCAAATGTCATTTCGGAGTTGTCTACACAAAAGTCAAATTTCGGTCAACCCTTTTCATTTAAGGTTCAAAAATAAGAATTGTTCTTTGAATTAAATCCCGAATCATCTGAAAACCAATCTCGACCATACACGCAAGTTATAATACACATTATGAAGCTTCACGAGACATTAAGCCGCCAAACGGGACGCTAATTCCCAAAATGATCGGTCGGATCGTTACACTCCGATAGCTTTGTATGGTGATTTTGGACTTAGGTGTATATCTAGATTTGGATTTGGAGGTCCGTAGATTGATTTGGTCCATTTTGGCAAAAAAATAAAAGATGTTTTCGAAGGTTAAGAGGTTTGACCGAGAGTTGACTTTGTCGATATTGGGTTTGAATTTTGGTTTCAGAAGTAGGAATAGGTCTGTTGTGTGATTTATGACTTGTGTACAAAATTTGAGGTCAATCAGAGTTGGTTTGATATGATTCGGCATTAAGTTTAGAAGTTGGTGATAGTAGGCTAAAAATACGAGTTTTTGGATACTTTGCACCTAGTATTTGACTACATTTTAATTATGTTGAGCTAAAATGTGAGTAATTTATACTCATTATATGTATTTTATTGTGTAGGTTGTGATTTCGAGCTAAGCTGAGTTTTTAGAGCTAAAATAAATAAAAGAGAACTTTAAAGTTTGAGTAAATATTCGAGAGTTAAGCCGGGATCGAGTTCAGGATCAAAGACCGAATATATATATATATATATATGAAAAAGTGAAGAAAATTATTTAAAGCTAAAACATGCACTAAATGACGTCTGGGACGTCATTCCAAAGGAAGTGGCTGCCAAATTCCTTTGTCAGGCAGCAAAGTACCTTTTAACTATAAGCTCACAGAAGAAGTCCACTAAGGCAACACACAGTGCGTCGCTCAGTGCAGCGCGCTTATGTAATTTTTTCCTAGTAATTCTAATTCGGTTGAGAGAGGGTATTTTAGTCCAAATTTGTCCATACTCTATATAAATATACTACAAATATAATTTTTTAAGGGGATTTTGTCACGCCTCGACCATGAAGAGCGCGACGGACGCTCAACCGTAATACCCCCCGGCCGAGCAAGACCGTACAATTCCTTCTACCCAACTCGCCCATGAATGAAGAGAAGATACATTTATATCATTAATTAAACATTAAGAGGTCATGTGAATAACACCAGTTCACTTCCATTAATTACGTCATTAACAAGTCCGTAAAACAGTACAATATACGTTCGTGGTTAAAGTGGGACAGATGATACAATTACAACAAGTTTAGTTCAACCTTCCCAAAACAAGATACAACCCACACTATGTCTACGGAGCCTCTAACAGAAACAAAAGAATGCTACAATAGTGCCGGCAACAAGGCTCTGGCTATACCTCAAAACACTATGTACATGGAACAAGAGATACAGGACCTCAGAATGAAGTGGGGCTCACCAAGTCAACTGCGGAGAGGGTTTGCTGCTACCACTGATCAATACCACCTGCTATGGAACCACTTGCATCAATTAAAGATGCAGCGCCCCTGGCAAAAGGGACGTTAGTACGTATGAAATAGTACTAGTAACAACAAACGGAGAAGGAAACAGGAAATCAATAAGAGAATCAAATAGTAACAAGGTGTCAAGTTATGGGAAAGGCAAATTTCAAGTAAGATCCAATCTTTCTAAGTTGGGAGATCTTTAGCACTAATACACCATCGTGTTTTAGTACGGAGTCCGATCTCAGCCCCACCGGCTAAGCCGTCTCACCCGAGACATCCACTCACAGTACCACCATGTGCGTGGCATGGCATCCGATCTCAGCCCAATGAGCTAAGCCATCTCTCCACAATGTCGTGTGGATCCACATCACATCACATCACATCTCGCTAGCAATAATCTCATCCCATATAAGGGGAAACAGCTCAACACATCAATCTCATTCTATATAAGGGGAAACAATCTCATCATATTAACACGGGGAATTACCCCTCAATCACTCCTACACCGGCACATGTAGTTTCGGGGTTAGGTTATTTCAACCTACCCTTCCTCGGTGGCTAATCGATACTCCCAAGGCATTTACTACTAAAAGGATTTACCACTTATTTCGTAATCTTTTGCATATCATTCATGTCATTGGCACCAATGGCAATGACGGAATATCATTCTTGGCATATTGGCCGCACATCATATTTCATGTTCTCTTCTTTCACTTTCAAATATCATCATGAATAATCAATAACAAGGTCTTTTAAATTAAGACTTTAAACACATATTTGAGCAATTTAGGGTCTTAGGCACATGTTATTTCTTACATAATTTGACATGATAGCTTTCATTAGAATCACTTTTTTAAATCATAACATAATAACATACAGCCCATACTTAAACCACACTCTCAAGAAACTCAACATAACAAGAATCTTTGGAATATATATTGAACGCATATTTATTTTGACACAAGGCTTATTTGGAACAATCAATTTATAATGAGTATCATGGGACTTACAAGGCCATTGTGGGGTTCAATTTTAAAAGAGGATTTTAGCCAACATACCTCGCTTTGAGCTTTCCTTATTCACTACACAGTTCCGGAATCCTAGCAATTTTGATCTATTTAGAGATACAGCAACATTGAACACGAATTAGGAAGGAGTTCATGATTATAGCTCATTTGAGAATTTTATCAAACATTAGGTGGTCATTATGATCTCAAGGTCCTCCTACGGTGGATTCCTCTATTTCACTACCCAAAATCTACCCAATTGAGCTCAACAACCTCCCCACAACCCTAGATAGTACATGCATGCATAATGAATAATTCCCACACCCAAGAATTGCTTGGCTTCTTACCTATTTTCAATCAAATCTCGAAATTGAAGGCTAGGACTAGAAAAACCTTACCTTTTGGTTGAAGACCTTCTGAGTTACCTTAGAGAATTCTTCAAGGCTTGAGCAAAGATTGATGAACAAGTGACCTAAAAATTCCTTTTTTCACGCTAGACCACCTTCCTCTCTATAAAATATAAGTTTGAACCTTCTAAAATGATCCCTGTTTTATAAGAATGGGGTTGGATTCAAAAATTAAAAAAAGAAATGAAGCTCCGATGCAGATCTGCAGTCGCATATGACTGGGCACTTCTACCTCACTCTGCGACTGGTTTGCGGTCCGCAGACCTATTATGCGATTGCATAATGCGCTGCACAACTTCCTTTTGGAAATTTTTGTGCTGGGCCTGTGATGGGTTATGCGGCCCGCAAAATGATTATGTGGCCGCATAATGGACTGCATAATGGTCCAAAAATTTGCCTAAGTTTGTGCTTCAATCTATGGCAGATCTACGGTCCACAGATCAGTTATGCGATTGCATAATAGACCGTAGAAACGCCATGGACTTATAAAAACTTTCTTCAATTCCCCAACGCAGCGGTCAACCCAAAAAGTTCAAACCTTGGCGAGAAAGCTCGACGCAAAGAATCTCTACAATCATCAACGCATAAATCTACCTCGGCATCACGAAACCCTAGGTTTTAGGTAAAATCTTACGGGACCTTACATATTCGACCTAGGAGATTTTTTGAGAGAACCAGGCCTTGAAGACACAAGATTTCATCAATTCTCTTGCTAACAATCAGTGCAATACGGGAGTTTGTATTGTAAATTTGTCTTTGGTGTTTTCTATGTTCTTAAACTTATTTGTGATGACTTTCTCAATATTTATGGAGTAGTTCTTCCTTACGATTTTGACGGATATGGTGTTTTGAGTGTTGTTTGTAGATTTAACTCTAATTTAATTGTTTTAATATGTTTATGGAGCTTTGAATTGATTGCCAAATTATTCACCGTTTATTTAATCGAAAGAGGAATATGTTAGTGATTATCGTTGCAATATTTGGTTTTGTTTAATTTAGTGATTCTTCTAAGTAATCGAGAGAGCTTTTGAATTGTTGATTAAACCAAGTTAGAAAAATATTCGAGAGACGTTTTCCTAAAGACTAGCCATTAACATGTTCTTGCATATTTTTACAATGCTTCATATTTAGTTTATTTTGAAGAGTTCAGATTTAATCGAGAAAGGAATCTTGATCTTATGTTTAAACTAATCATCACGTGAATTCGTGAGAATCATTTGAACATAAGAAGTGCATTTAAATAGAGTTAAATCCCAAATAATAATCTTGCACCTATCCTATCATGGCCCTTATTTCTCATATTGCTTACAATCCGTTTTAGTTAAACTACCACTCTCTTTGATCAATTTCAACTAGTCGTAATCTTAATTTAGCAGTTAATTGTAGTTAGTAATTACCTCAAATCAAGTGTTGATCATCTTGAATTAGCCTTTAAGCTAGAAATTACTTGAACATTGTTTCAATCCGATCCATGTGGAGACGATAATTAAAGTATACTATCTTTAGCTAGCGAGCATCAATTTTGTGTTGTGTTTTGTGCTCGTTAAATTTTGGCATCATTACCGGGGATTGCCAATAAATAGTATTTAATATAATTTTTGGTGCCAATTCGGGAATTAATTTTTGTTTCCTAATTTTTTAAATTTTTTTCTATTAGTTCACTTCTGTTCAAGATTTCTTTTGTAGTACCTGACAAGTGCTAGGAAGAAAACTTGAAGAATTATTCTTGACATTGAATTCTAATTGCTGTTGAAGATGGAGTACAACCAGCCTAAGAAAATAGTTGAAGAGTTAGCAGCCGAACATTATCACAAGTCTGTAATTTGTTTTAAATGTTGTAAAAATTATCTATGGGTTGACTGTCAAGCAGGTAAGTAATCTTTCTATGGTTCATCTTTTGAACAGTCTTACTCTGTTTCTAGCCCTTACATATATGAGTATTTCATATGGCCACAATCTTAACTCTGGATGGAACGAATACTCTGATTATGACTAGAACGAAAGCGAAGTAAGACAACCAGCTCAAGAGCAGAATAGTAATTTAGAAGAGCTTATGTATAAGTTCATGAATAGTGTGGAAGAGAGACTTGCACAAGATGATGAAGCCATTAACAATCTAATAAAGCAAGCAAATCAAATAGGAAGTATACTTTTAAAAGCTCATTGCATTGTGATGGTGAATATATGGAGGAGATACCATGTGAGAATGAGCCTACACAAGATGATGAGCATCTGCTGAGAGAGCTTTTCACTCTGCAAGAGGACTCTGATTCAAGTGAGCTGATTGAAAATAAGGTGTTGGTTTGAGTGTGAAGCAATAGAAGAAGAGTTCAAACCCCCATCCACCTTTCCACATTTACAACCTTTGGTGGAAGCGAATGAGAGACAAATGATCTTAGACATACCACAAGAATACTCAGATGACATTTCTTCTTTATTTTCTTATTCTAACATTGATCGCGTGGATTTTATTTTTGGGGATTTACAAGATGATGCATGGATTGGTCTTGTGAAAGAATGCAGGAACAAGTTGAGGATGATCCTACAAGAACAATTCACTGCTCAAAAAGAGACCAAGCAAGAAAGAAAAAAGTAGGTCTTGCAGATATTCTCAGAATACTTGGGCTTAATAAGCTCCATAAATAATCCCAAGGAGCGAAAATGAGGAAGGAATTCATAACTAGGGGTGGAGTTCATAAGATCTCGGAAACGAAAAAAATTCAGGGAAGTTTACTTTACCTCTTGCTTTTTATTTGTGTGTCATGGGGACATGCCGCAATTTAAAGTGTGGGGTGGGGGATGTAAATATGTATATGTGTGTTTGTGTTCTTTTCTTTTGAATAGATTTTTTTTTTTTTTTACTTTTCTCTGCGACGGATTTCCTCGACCGTCTTCTTTAGGGATAAAAGACGAAAAAAAAAGTTTTATTTTCTTAGGTAGTGTAACAATTCTCTCTTAGTTTTTTTTGTGCTGCAGTTCTTTTTCAAGGGTTTTGCTTGATCCGAGTGTAGTTAGTTTTTCTTATGTTAAGAATAGGGAAGTCTTGTGCTGTGTTGTTAAATTGAGATAGCTTTTCTTGACTTTGTTATGCCAAGGGAGTAGTGGGTGCCTTAGTTGTGACGCCTAAGCTCAGTTCTTGACTCATGTATAAGTAGTGTCTATTTTGATGTTGCTTAATTGCTTTGACTAGAGAGTCGGGATAGATCCGATGCTAAGTGAGTTATGTGCCATGGTGTGAATAACGTTTGTTGATATTCTATGCATGTCAATTGATGTCTAGAACTTGCCCCGTGTATTTGCAAAGCGAAGTAGCAGTTTTGTTTTGTCTAGGAAGTGATATAGGTATTTTTTTGTAGAGCCGAATATATATTTTTACCCACCTAATTGTGATTATCTTATTTAGCTCCGTCGAGCATGTAATCCTATTTCTTTGGCAACCACACTGCAAGTCTGACCTTTGTTTGAATTGATTATCTGTTTGAACCTTCTACCTCTTTTGAGCACTTGAATTTGTTATGTGCTTGTAAAAGCTAAGTTGAGGTATGGTCGGATTTGTGAGTGGAACTACTGAAAAAGGAGAAAGGTGCATTATTTGAAAAGTTGTTAGAGCCACTTGTAGGGTATTGAAAGAAAAAAAGTGAGTTTGCTTGGAAAAAAAGATCAGAACTTAGAAAAGAAATATTTTTTGATTCCTTGCTAGTGGTAATTCTCATCTCGGTTGTGCTTAAAGATATTGAGAGCTTGAGATTATTATGTTGTAAAGGTTAGGGTTTGGTTCAACATAATTGTGGGGTTTAAATTATTAATGTATATGTATTAAAGTGCTTAGGAAGGTGTAGTCACTATATCCAAATGTATCCTACCGTCCCGCAGCTTACATTACAACCAAAATAAAATCTTTCTTGATCTTTGACTGAATAAGCTCAATTAATAGAGTATTACAGTACGGGCAAGCCTATGGTACATCTTCTGTGGCTCATGAATTTTGATTCTGAGAGTGAGTGAATTCTTTCTAACTTGGGTTCCTATTTGTTCTTGAATTTTATTGAGTGTGGAACTATTCTCTATCTTTGGTATGAGGGCACATGATTTGCGAAGGAAAGGTAATGTCTTTGGTTTCTATGTTAGAGTAAGTGAGCAGGTTCTTGGAAAAGACGTGGTGTTTTTGAGTCGAGTCTTGAGGCTAGGAAGTTATGATAGGGTGCTTGGTTTAATTTAAATATTCTTGGCATGATGCGTTAGAAAAGTTGTCTGATAAAAAGGTTGTCCTTATTTGAAGTGTAGTTGCATTGCTCGAGAACGAGCAAAGATTTAAGTTAGGGGTGTTGATGGTAGGCCAAAATACGATATTTGGATACTTTGCACCTAGTATTTGACTATTCTTCAACTATGTTTGAGCTAAAATGTGAATAATTTATACTCATTGTGTGTTGTGTAGGTTGTGATTTTAGGCTAAGCTGAGTTTTTTGAGCTAAAATAAATAAAAGAGAATTTTGAAGTCTGAATAATTATTCGAGAGTTAAGCCGGAATCGAGTTCGGGATCGAAAATCGAATATATATATATATATATATACATGAAAAAGAGAAGAAAATTATTTAAAGCTAAAACATGTATTAAATGACGTCAGGAATGTCATTGCAAAGGAAGTGGCTGCCAAATTCTTCTGTCAGGCAGCAAAGGGCATTTTAATTGAAAGCTCACAGAAGAAGTCCACTAAGGCGACGCACAGCGCGTCGCCCAATGAGGCGCCTTTGTGTAATTTTTGCCCAATTAATCCCAATTCAGTTCAGAGACAGTGTTTTAATACAAATTTGTTCATACCCGATATAAATATACTGCAAGTATAATTTTTCAAGGGGAATCGACCTGGGAGAGTTTTGAAGAGCTATCACGGCTTGAAGACACAAGATTTCATCAATTCTCTTGCCAACAATCGATGCAATACGGGAGTTTGTATCGTAAAGTTATCTTTGATATTTTCTATGTTCTTAAACTTATTTGGGATGACTTTTTCCATATTTATGGAGTAGTTCTTCCCTAGGGTTTTGACGGATATGGTATTTTGAGTGTTGTTTGTAGATTTAACTCTAATTTAATTGTTTGAATACGTTTATGGAGCTTCGAATTGATTGTGAAATTATTCACCGTTTATTTAATCGAAAGAGGAATATGTTGGTGATTATCTTTGCATTATTTGGTTTGGTTTAATTTAGTGATTCTTCTAAGTAATCGAGAGAGCTTTTTGAATTGTTGATTAAACCAAGTTAAAAAATGACGTTTTCCTAAAGACTAGCCCATTAATATGTTCTTGCATATTTTCACAGTGCTTCATATTAGTTTATTTTGAAGAGTTCAGGTTTAATCGTAAGAGGAATCTTGATCTTACGTTTAAACTAATCATCACGTGAATTCGTGAGAATCATTTGAATATAAGAAGTGAATTTAAACAGAGTTAAATCCCAAATAACAATCTTGCACCTATCCTGTCATGGCCTTATTTCTCATATTGCTTACAATCCGTTTTAGTTAAACTCCCACTCTCTTTGATCAATTTCAATTAGCCTTAATCTTAAATTAGTAGTTAATTGTAGTTAGTAATTACCTCAAATCAAGTGTTGATCATCTTGAATTAGCCTTTAAGCTAGAAATTACTTGAACATTGTTTCAATTTAATCCATGTGGAGACCATAATTAAACTATACTATCTTTAGCTAGCGAGCATCAATTTTGTGTTGTGCTTTGTGCTCGTTAAATTTTGGCATCATTTAGGAATACTCTGATTATGACTGGAATGAAAGCAACGTAAAACAACCACCTCAAGAGCAGAATGGTAATTTAGAAGAGCTTATGTATAAATTCATGAATAGTGTGGAAGAGAGACTTGCACAAGATGATGAATCCATTAACAATCTAACAATGCAAGTGAATCAAATAGCAAGTATACTTTCGGAAAGCTCAATGCATTGTGATGGTGAATATATGGAGGAGATACCATGTGAGAATGAGCCTACACAAGAGGATGAGCATATACAGAGAGAGCTTTCCACTCTGCAAGAGAACTCTGATTCAACTGAGATGATTGAAAATAAGGTGTTGGTTGAGTGTGAAGCAATTGAAGAAGAGTTCAAACCCCCATCCACCTTTCCACATTTACAACCTTTGGTGGAAGCGAATGAGAGACAAATGATCTTGGATATACCACAAGAATACTCACATGACATTTCTTCTTCGTTTATTTATTCTAACATTGATCGTGTGGATTTTATTTTTGGGGATTTACAGGACGATGCATGGATTGATCCTGTGAAAGAATGCAAGAACAAGTTGAGGATGATCCTACAAGAACAATTCACTACTCAAAAAGAGACCAAGAAAGAAAGAAAAAAATGGGTCTTGCAGATATTCTCAGAAGACTTGGGCTTAATGAGCTCCATAAATAATCCTAAGGGGCGAAAATGAGAAGGAATTCAGAATTAGGGGTGGAGTTCATAAGTTCTTGGAAACGAAAAAAAATTCAGGGAAGTTTACTTTACCTCTTACTTTTTATTTGTGTGTCATGGGGACATGTCACAATTTAAAGTGTGGGATGGAGGATGTAAATATGTATATGTGTGTTTGTTTTCTTTTCTTTTGAATGGATTCTTTTTTTACTTTTCCCGGCGATGGATTTCTCGACCGTATTCTTAAGGGATAAAAGTCGAAGAAAAGAAAAGTTTTATTTTCTTATGTAGTGTAACAATTCTCTCTTGGTTTTTCTTTGTGCCGCGGTTCTTTTTTTCAAGGGTTTTGCTTGAATCGAGTGTAGTTAGTTTTACTTTTGTTAAGAATAGGGAAATCTTGTGTTGTGTTGTTAAATGGAGCTAGCTGTTCTTGACATTGTTATGCCTTGAGAGTAGTGAGTGCCTTAGGCCTGAGGCCTAGGCTCATCCATGCTCAGGTTGTCCTTAGGCTATGATATGCCTAGAATTGACTGTTAAGCTTTAAGATATGATGTTTCTTATATTTGTAACATTGTTGTGAACTATTTGAGCCATGTTTGAGGTTACATAGAGTGTAATCCCTGAATGAACTTGATAATTATTATTTCTGCAATGAAATAGCCGGTTCGAGCTATGATATGCACACTATGCACATGCCTACACTTTAGCATGTCACGTATACCAGTCCAAGAGCATGAGATATGTTGTTCATTCATCATATAATTGTATTCTTGTATATTTTCTTCCATGTGATATAATTTGGACTGGATGTCTGTGACCACGACATGAGGATTGTGTTGTTATGCCTATGACCACGCTGGGTGGATTGTACTATTATGCCTATGACCACGCCGGGCGGATTGTGATATTGAGCCTGTGACCACACTGTGCTGGTAGTACGTTGAATTGGATGTGCTTGTAAGTGGATATGGATCCATCCCCCTAGGGTTACCCTTTCATGTTTCTCTCTTGATGGTGTACACGCGGATATTTAGGGAAATTGATCACTGGTTAGGTTCAGATATGGAAAGGTTGAGGAAATCTGGCCAGTATTTGTTTGGATTATGTATTTCATCTTTACTTGCAATTTTCGTGGTTAATTATCCGCTTTAACTGCATAGCATCTCTATATGCTGAACATTGACTGAGCAGAGTATTTGATTAACGGTACATCCACACACAGATGCTTCTTCCTGTGCTTTATGACTTAATTTCCTTATTGTTCTGTACTTGTTAAAATGATGAAATTGTACATGTTATAGTTTGTATAATTTGTAATTCTTGCTTCTTTTACCTCGCCGAGGTTAGTTACGATACTTATTGAGTATATTGGATCGGTTGTACTCATACTATACTCTGCAGTTAATTGTGCATATCCAAGTGTGGGAACCAGATATCAGCGATAGATTTGCTTGTTGGACTGAGCTTCAAGAGGCGAGGTAGAGTTGCATTCTTGGTCGCAGTTTTGATATGTCTTTTCTTATGTATTGTTGTTTCAGTTTAGACAATATCATTATTTAGTTTCAGACTTGTATCCTGTTGTAGAGGTCATGACTCCGTATTTATCAGTTTCTGAGGGATTTACCTTGTATTGACAGTATTTTGTTATATTGAGGTTTCAGACTTATGAAATTTCTATAATTTATGTTGTCTTGATTCTTTATTGTTATGTTTTCGGCTTGCCTAGTCGGTAGGCGCCATCATGATGAGTTAGAAATTTGAGTGGAATGAAAGCAACGTAAAACAACCACCTCAAGAGCAGAATGGTAATTTAGAAGAGCTTATGTATAAATTCATGAATAGTGTGGAAGAGAGACTTGCACAAGATGATGAATCCATTAACAATCTAACAATGCAAGTGAATCAAATAGCAAGTATACTTTCGGAAAGCTCAATGCATTGTGATGGTGAATATATGGAGGAGATACCATGTGAGAATGAGCCTACACAAGAGGATGAGCATATACAGAGAGAGCTTTCCACTCTGCAAGAGAACTCTGATTCAACTGAGATGATTGAAAATAAGGTGTTGGTTGAGTGTGAAGCAATTGAAGAAGAGTTCAAACCCCCATCCACCTTTCCACATTTACAACCTTTGGTGGAAGCGAATGAGAGACAAATGATCTTGGATATACCACAAGAATACTCACATGACATTTCTTCTTCGTTTATTTATTCTAACATTGATCGTGTGGATTTTATTTTTGGGGATTTACAGGACGATGCATGGATTGATCCTGTGAAAGAATGCAAGAACAAGTTGAGGATGATCCTACAAGAACAATTCACTACTCAAAAAGAGACCAAGAAAGAAAGAAAAAAATGGGTCTTGCAGATATTCTCAGAAGACTTGGGCTTAATGAGCTCCATAAATAATCCTAAGGGGCGAAAATGAGAAGGAATTCAGAATTAGGGGTGGAGTTCATAAGTTCTTGGAAACGAAAAAAAATTCAGGGAAGTTTACTTTACCTCTTACTTTTTATTTGTGTGTCATGGGGACATGTCACAATTTAAAGTGTGGGATGGAGGATGTAAATATGTATATGTGTGTTTGTTTTCTTTTCTTTTGA